>CM076580.1:433269986-433520001 GCA_034641835.2 Pinus albicaulis
CCAAGAGCCTAGTGATGGATATTGTAGTGGCTGACATTCCTCCCAAATATGGCATGCTCCTATCACGCTCATGGGGAGCTAAACTTCAAGGTACCCTCCAAATGGACATGCCCTATGCTATCATACTTGTCTTTAAAGTCAACCAAGAAGATTACATAGGGAGACTCATATGAAATACATGGTTAGCAGTCAAGAAAAGACAGATAACTCCACTCTTTATTCTATTCACACAGAACTTGATTCATTTATCCTTTAAAATGATGAAAATATTAATGAACAGGTAGTAGAAAATGAGAAAACAGTTGAAGAAGAAGAAGAAAAAAAGGAGGGACAGTTAGAATTGTTAGGCCAAACAAAAAATGAACAACACAATAGACAACATAGTGGCAGCCACAATGACGAACATAATGATAAATATGAAATTGAACCTCTTTGGAGCATGAACTTTGATGGTTCTTGTGGTAAAACTAGTTCAGGAGCAGGTGTTTGGATACACAACACTGAGGATAACCATGCAGAAGGCCATTCATATAAACTAAACTTTCAATGGACAAATAACATAGCAGAATATGATGCACTCCTCCTAGGGCTACAATTACTCAAGAAACTAGGAGCCAAGAGGATTTCTGTTCATGGGGATTCTCAGCTAGTCATTAGGCAGATTAAGGGAGAATATTTAGCCAAGCATCCTAGACTAAGAACATATAGGAATGATGCTCTTGACCTCTTAAAATTGTTCCAAGAGTATGATCTTACCTTTGTCCCTAGAAATCAAAACATCCTTGCCAATGGTCTAGCATTTGGAGCCAGTACTTGTCAAAAACCTTATCATAATAAGTAATACACAGTGCAAGTCAAATATAGACCAGCAGTCCCTGATAATATAAAATATTGGCAAGTTTTTGAAGGAAATAAATAGATTGAATATTTCCTACAGTCCAGGAATGAGTTTGAAATGCCAAATTCAGACTCAGATCATGAAAAGGACTGCTCTGCTGAGGAACAAACTTACAAAGAAGAACCTCCTGATAATGCTGATATAAATCTGTTAGAAAAAAGAACACCCACATGAGACATAACCGTGTATATACTCAGAAAAAGAAGATTTTGAAGTACTACAGTTCAAAGATAATAATTTTCCAAAGGAATTGGTTCCTCTAGAAGCGTTGTTTGAATTTAATGATGTTTCTAGGAAGCCAAAGATGGAATCCACTGAAGTTGGAATAGAAGAATGAAATATAGGTAGTGAGGAAGAACCCAAAATGATAAAACTATCCAAAACACTGCCAACTCATATAAAATAGAAATATCTTGAGTTGTTCAAATAATTTAGTGATTTTTTTTCTTAGAGCTATGAATATTTAAATTCATATGATACTGAGATAATCCAACATAAGATCCCTCTCAAAGAAAACTAGAAGCCCTTTAAACAAAAATTGCGCAGAATAAACCCTGTACAATTGCCATTGGTTGAGAAAGAAATAAAGGAAATGTATGATGTTGGGATAATATTCCCTCTAAGATACTCATAATGGGTTTCAAATCTTGTATCCGTGAGGAAGAAAACAAGAGAGATTAGGCTATGCATAGACTTCGGAAATTTAAACAAAGCCTTCTTAAAGGACAACTACCCTTTACCAAAAATGGATCACATATTGCAGAGGGTAGTGGGATCCAAAAGAATATCTTTGATTGATGGCTTTTCAGGGTACAATCAGGTGTTGGTACACCCAGATGATCAACACAAGACAACTTTCACTACACTCTCGGGCACCTTCATGTATGTTAAAATGCATTTTGGGTTAATATTTCTAAATTATATATTCTCCACTGACACATCATTTCATTTGTGCTTCACACAATGATAAAAGACATCTTGACACAAGATCCTGATGGAAAAAGAGGTAAGTGGATTTCTGTCTTGTTAGAATATGATTTGGAAATCAAGCCCACCAAGTTAATCAAATGGAAAGGACTAGCTAAACTCATGGCTGAGACAAACCTTCAAGCATTGGGCATCAATATGATTAATGCATTATATGAACAAGAGGAGCTTGAAACTCCACCTATTGAGGAAATATTTTTGAAATCATCTTGGTATGCTGATATATTACATGCACTTTTAAATATGAATGTTCATTCTAGTTTTTCCAAAACAAAGGATAGATTCTTGAAATTAAAAGTTGTAAATTTCTACATTCTAGATAAAGTTTTATATGGGAAAAACTCTTGTGACATATTTCTTAAATGTTTTCCTGAAGAATATGCAGATAGGATCAAGAATTAATTTCATGAAGGAGAATGTGGATGTCACCTCTGTTGGAAAACCATTTTCAATAAGATCTTTAGAGCTAGTTACTATTGGCCCACCCTCTTTCAAGACATCCATAAAATGGTAGTTGCCTCTCATAAGTGCCAAATTTTTTAGGGCAAAATAAATATGCTGCCATTACCTTTGCGTCCAATTTCTGTTGAAGCTCCTTTCCAACAATGTGGCCTATTTTTTATTGGAGAAATTCATCCTGCCTTCTATTCCCAACACAAATGGATCCTCACTACAACTAACTACTTTACAAAGTGGATAGAAGCCATCCCTTCCAGAACTACCACAGACTCACTATTCATCACATTTCTTGAAAACCACATTTTTTCTAGATTTGGATGTCTTAGAAAAATCATTACTGATAATGTTGCTACCTTTAGATCCAAGAAAATGGTGGAATTTTTCCATAGATATCAAATTAAATTTTGACATTCTACAGCTTGTTACCCTCAAGGTAATGGATTGGCTGAATCCTCAAACAAAAGCTTGGTAAACATCATCAAAAAGTTGCTAGAAGAGAACAAGAAGTCATGCCACAACAAACTAGTACATGCACTATGAGTAGGCAGATTAACAAATAAAAAATAAATTGGTATGTCACCCTATCAGCTAGTGTATGGAGCAGATGCAGTTTTCCCTACATGCTTGGGAGTGCCAATGATGAAGCTCATTCAAGAAGTACAGTTTGAAGAAAATGATATGAAAAGAAGAATAAAAAAGAATGTCCAACTACAACAAACTAGAGAAGAAGTGTATAGAAAAACACAACAAGTGCTGGAAAATATCAAGAAAGTCTTTGATAAGAGGACCAAGGCAAATGATTTCAGCATTGGAGACAAAGTGCTGAAGTGGGATTCAAGAAGAGAGGACAAAGGCAAGCATGGAAAATTTGGCAATCTATGGAAAGGTCCATACATCATCCATTCTGTAAGAGGTAACAATGCATTTTTCATACAAGAAATGGATGGAATAGAATTATTTGGAAGTCCTGTCAATGGCAGGATGCTCAAGAATTTATTCTAGAGGAAAATTTCTGTTTAAAGCTTTGTTCATTATATATAACATTGCTGACATAAAATCTCAGAAAAACAAACACAAAAAGAAAGAAACGAAGAAAAGAGTGCAGTTAAAAAGAAAAGGTAAAGCCCCATACTATTAGCGGTCAAATCTACTCAAAGCAAATGAGGTAAAACTCAAGGATACATCAAACTTCAAGTCACTTCGTATCTGTTTCACTGAAGGATGCAGAGGGCTCTCTCCGTCAATCTTGATAAAATGAGCAATAGGGTGCGAGATGACTTAAAATGGGAACTGATTTTAGGCTAGTAAAGAGATAGGTATGTTTGATTTGGATTTTTTGGGTTTTCGTTGGAGAAACGGGAAAAACAAATTTTGGGTCCGGGGATAAGGTCAGATCTTTGCAGATTTCGAGTTGGGGCGAGGTAGGCGATTGTCTTGATGCTTTTGATTGGATATATGGACGGATCAGAACGAAAAGGAGCTGAAGAGGGAAAAGAAGAACTTGGATCCTCTCCAAACAGTTGAAAACATGTAAAACTAAATGAATTCAAAGGCAGAGCACTGTAAACAATGGATTCAACCTCATCTACTTATTCATTTTAGTTTCAGAAGCATAAGTGAGAAATGGTATACATCAAACATGAAGAAATTACAATAAACAGAGTGAAAACACCATCAAGAATAGAACACCACAAGAATCCCAACAGGTGCCGCAAAACCTCTGATCTTTCCTTAGCCAAAATATGAAAAATATGTATAATGTGTGCCAAAGTTTCCCAAGAGTCCAACCTCTCCAACCTCTGAAAATGATTGAGAAATTACATCATATAGAGCATCCTAACCCCTTCCCATGCCTCTAGGGGTCGAATTCCTCCTTCTAGGAGCAGTTTCAACTAATTCTAAATAAGGAGCTAAAATCTAGGCAGCTAACAACTTGCCTCTAAAAGAGTGGAAACTGATTCATTTACATGATTTTCACTTTTTTGAGAGTGAATCTTCTAGAATAGGTAAAAATGAGCCAAATTTACATGTCAACCATCAATTTACATCATGAAAACCCAAAAATTTCATCCACAAGAAAAACTGGTCCCAACTGGCCGAAATTCTGAGCTGGAAGTTGAAAATTCAGCCAAAAATTTAAGTGGGTAGCGCGCCTGAATTGAGTGGGTAGCGCGCCTTTCAACCTGATTTTGAGGCACTTCCCGGCATCAAAATTGAGCTCATGATAGCTCGTTGGAAATCCCTGGATGTTGGATATCCAACCCAAGTGGAATTTTTCAATTTGGATTTAATTTACCCTGTCAAAAATCAAATCTCCCAAGACTGGTCAAAATGAGCAGAATGAGGCTGCCTCAAGGCAGAGCGTTGTTGCAGTCAACTTTTGAAGGTCTTCCTCAACTCCAAATTGAGCTCATGATAGCTCATTGGAAATATATTTGTGTCTAGTTATCCTTTGACTCATCATGCAAGTCATTTGGCCAACCATGCTAGGAGAAATCTTGATTTTCCCAAGGTCACTTCAGAGGTGCATTCAATTCTCCTGAGGCAACGGTATTTTTGACATTTCTCTAAAACCATGATACCTGTGTAAAAAGTGAAAGAGGTTTTTCCTCCTTGGGATGTTTTGGACAAAAACCTCTCTCATTTTTCCAAAATTCATCTTTTATTGCTCTGAAATAGCATTTGAGTGAAACTTATCCCGATGTGTAGAACAAGGGATTTTGTCGAAATGAAACGAAATGAAGGGGATAAGGGGCTTCTAAATTCTTGGAGAAATTTTGGGAAGTAGGGAAGGATGTTAGGAAGCAGGGGAAAGTGGAATCGCAGAGATTGAGTGAGGGGAAGGGGTCCAAAAGGGCAAAACACAGGCCTAGCCTAGAAAATTGCCAAGTTGTGGCAAGAAACTAGGGTTTGTGCAAAAATGAGGAATTTGGGGAATATCAGTGATGGGAAGTGTTTAATAAGGTATATTAAGGATATGGGAAGGTGTGTGAACATCATGATACAAGTTTTTCTAATGATTTGACCATCCAAGAGAAATTACCTCCAAAACCCTAGGAGAGGGAAATGGACCTTACCTAGACACAACTGAAGCATGGACAAGGTGTAAAATGACTCAATGGAACTTGACATGATGATGAAAACCCTCTGAATGATGGCACACTCAGCTGAATGGTGACATGGACCGACATTTGGACAACTTTGACAGGAGTAAAAGCAACCCCTAGACCTAATGCCTAGTGACCAAATTTTGCTTGAAGACTCATTGAAATGACAAAATTTGAGCTTGACACCTTAAAATCACTTTGTAAGAGCATGTTTGATCACTGGAGGAAGGCTACAAAGGCTGACTCTAACATTGGCTCCAATGGGGATGGTAGCTCCTTGGAGGTGCCAAGAACGGCAGATCTTTGGGAGAGCAGACCAGTGCCTTCATCCATTGGGCGATGGAATCATTATTTAAATGGATAACACAAAACCTTTGACACATTTATTGAATGAAAACTTGACTGAAAACTGATTGAAACTTGACTGAAACCTGACTCAAACCGACTCGATGGCAAACTGAAATAACTTGAAAAAACTGACTCAACGGACCAAACAAAAATGACTCATGACTCACTTAAAACAAGACTTTACAAAGCTTTTGGAAAAAAGGCAGCAATCCATCAAGATTTGGAATCATGATGGCAAGCACCTGCATACTAATGAAATATGTACAATCATGTATAATTGGCTTTCCAATGTAACCAATCAAGTAGATGGCTTCTTGACTGATTCTCCCGATCAGATCTCCTGGTCAACAATACAAACTAATAACTGGGCATCCAAAAACATAGCTGACCATGATCTCCTTCATCACTGAACACTGCAATAATCACTTTCACTGCTGACTGTAACAAATCTGCCATTAGATCCTGAAAAACATGAAGATTTACCTCCTGCTGAAGAAACAAGGTGCCTTTCTCTTCTGATTCTGATCTGTCTTTATCATGTACTTCAGTAAAAGTATGCTCCTGGGCTTCAAAAAACTCTTAACAGGTTGGTGAGAAAATCTCTTCTTGAGAAAACATTTCAACACTTGAGACATATGAAGAAGAATCTTAATGGAAATCCTGAATGTTTTAATCTTCTATAGTATGAATGTACTGTAGGTCATCTTCATATGATATGACAGTCAGATTATCATGTTCCTCATTGCATTCATCAATCATGAGAAAAGAAACTTTAGATGATTCTTGAAACCCAAACATGACATTCCTATCATCTACCATAAATTCATCCAAAGGAACTGTTTCACTTACTTGAACACAGATTTCATCTCATTGTTCATGAACTGAATGAATTACTTCTTTCTGAAGGCTGTGTTCTAATGAACTGAAAACATTTGAATCCATACCTTTGTTTTCTTCTTTCCGGATGATCTCAATAGCAGAATTCTCCTTGATGGGTTTCAGCACAAGATATGCTTGGTCATCACAATCTGAATGTAGATCTGAAATAGCTGGCTGGTCATTATCACAATCTGAAACTGAAACTTGAGTTCCCGGCATGCTGTCTTCTTCTGTGGGCAGATCTGAAATGACACTTTCTCTTTCATCACTTTCAACCATATAGACATCTTCAACCTGCTGATCTATAAAGCTGCTTACAGGACTGTCATCCATTTCATAAAAGGAAGAAGTTCCACCATCACCTTCTTGACCATGTGCACACTGCAGATCTGCGTTAACTTGAGCTGGAACATGACCTTTCAATAGCTGATCTATCTCATCTTCAGATAGAGGAGATAATACCTTTTGTTTTCTTTTGCTCAAATAGTGATTGTCTTCATTGATTTCAAGTGAAGGAGTATACAAACTTTCCTCATACTGCTGATCCATTTCATATAATTCCTGTTCACTGTCAAGATGCAAAATTCCTTCATCTTCCACCACACTAAAATCTTGATCCTGCTGCAAATTTTCATGATCGTCTTTATGCTGCTGAAATGGATTTTCATACAGGGCTTCCATGATCTCATCATTCATGAAATTATCATCTTCATAATATTTCTCAAGGCTTTCAATAAAAGTAGAAGCATGTTTGCAACAGTCATGAACTAAATTTAATGATGGATAAGATACTTGATATCTTTCAATGAACAGGGCATGAAAATCCTTTAAACAATAAATACAAGCTAGCGGCAAATTTTCATACCAAGATTGGGCTTCACCTTCTAGAGTGGCCAGGAATATCTTCATCAAGCAATCTTCAGGAAAATCCACTTTCAATTTGCGAATATGCATGTGAAATCTAACCAGATGTAAAGCAGCATCCTTCTTACCATCATCTTTAAACGTAGGCAGATTCCTTGACCAATCTACCTTGGGCATCTTATTCGGAAAACCTGGAATGTGATCTCGGCTCATGGGAGCATATCTTCTTGTGATTCGGTCCATCTCGAAAATCTCACAGCTACTGATCTCCCTGCAGTGAAGTCACCATGAAGCATCGATTTCTGGATTTGTTCAGTGAATGAAGTCACCAGGTGAATGATTTCAGCCTTCTTATGTCTGATCGTTGTCCACCATCAACCATCAGATCTGAACTTGATACATGTACTGGGGCAATTTATAAGTTAAGTGTTACGATTACAAGCTAGACCGGAGATCGACTGAAGCAGCGTTTATCTACTATGCACTCGCAGAGCAAGAGCAGTTCGAAAGCTACCTGGCGTGACTTCAGGCTCCGTCTGTAGCTATAAATCAAACAACACTAACCAGAAAACCAATTTCTTCCCCAGTATGGTCGCCACTATGTTAGCGCTCAAATCTACCTCAGGCTGAAATGAAGTAAAACTCAAGGCTACATCAAACCACGCTCAGCCTCGTAGCTAGCCCTACGAGGACAGGAGAGGGCTCTCTCCGTCAATCTCGATAAAATGAGCAATAGGATGCGAGTTGACTTAAAATGGGAACTGATTTTAGGCTAGTAAAGAGATAGGTATGTTTGATTTGGATTTTTTGGGTTTTCGTTGGAGAAATGGGAAAAAACAATTTTGGGTCCGGGGATAAGGCCAGATCTTTGCAGAATTCGAGTTGGGGCGAGGTAGGCGATTGTCTTGATGCTTTTGATTGGATAAATGGATGGATTAGAACGAAAAGGAGCTGAAGAGGGAAAAGAAGAACTTGGATCCTCTCCAAACAGTTGAAAACATGTAAAACTAAATGAATTCAAAGGCAGAGCACTGTAAACAATGGATTCAACCTCATCTACTTATTCATTTTAGTTTCAGAAGCATAAGTGAGAAATGGTATACATCAAACATGAAGAACTTACAATAAACAGAGAGAAAACACCATCAAGAACAGAACACCACAAGAATCCCAACAGGTGCCGCAAAACCTCTGATCTTTCCTTAGCCAAAATATGAAAAAATATGTACAATGGTGCCAAAAGTTTCCCAAGAGTCCAACCTCTCCAACCTCTGAAAATGATTGAGAAATTACATCATATAGGCCATCCTAACCCCTTCCCATGCCTCTAGGGGTCGAATTCCTTCTTCAGGGATCAGTTTCAACCAAATTCTAATCAAGGAGCTAAAATCTAGGCAGCTAACAACTTGCCTCTAAAAGAGTGGAAACTGATTCATTTACATGATTTTCACTTTTTGAGAGTGAATCTTCTATAATAGGTAAAAATGAGCCAAAGTTACATGTCAACCATCAATTTACATCATGAAAACCCAAAAATTTCATCCACAAGCAAAACTGGTCCCAACTGGCCGAAATTCTGAGCTGGAAGTTGAAAATTCAGCCAAAAATTTAAGTGGGTAGCGCCCCTGAGCTGAGTGGGTAGCGCGCCTTTCAGCCTGATTTTGAGGCACTTCCAGACATCCAAATTGAGCTCATGATAGCTGGTTGGAAAGCCCTAGATGTTGGCTATCCAACCCAAGTGGAATATCTCAATTTGGATTTCATTTACCCTGTCAAAAAGCAAATCTCCCAAGACTGGTCAAAATGAGCAGAATGAGGCTGCCTCAAGGAAGAGTGCTGTTGAAGTCAACTTTTGAAGGTCTTCCTCAACTCCAAATTGAGCTCATGATAGCTCATTGGAAATATATTTGTGTCTAGTTATCCTTTGACTCATCAAGCAAGTCATTTAGCCAACCATGCTAGGAGAAATCTTGATTTTCCCAAGGTCACTTCAGAGGTGCATTCAATTCTCCTGAGGCAACGGTATTTTTGACATTTCTCTAAAACCATGATACCTGTGTAAAAAGTGAAGGAGGTTTTTCTTCCTTGGCATGTTTTGGACAAAAAAATCTCTCATTTTTCCAAAATTCATCTTTTATTGCTCTGAAACATCTTTTGAGTGAAACTTATCCCGATGTGTGAAACAAGGGATTTTGTCGAAATGAAGCGAAATGAAGGGGATAAGGGGCTTATAAATTCTTGGGGAAATTTTTGGAAGTAGGGAGGGATGTTAGGAAGCAGGGGAAAGTGGAATCACAGAGATTGAGTGAGGGGAAGGGGTCCAAAAGGGCAAAACACAGGCCTAGCCTAGAAAATTGCCGAGTTGTGGCTAGAAACTAGGGTTTGTGCAAAAATGAGGAATTTTGGGGATCTCAATGATGGGAAGTGTTTAATTAGGTGAATTAATGATAGGGGAAGGTGTATGAACATCAGGATACAAGTTTTTCGATGATTTGACCATCCAAGAGAAATTACCTCCAAAACCCTAGGAGAGGGAAATGGACCTTACCTAGGCACAACTGAAGCATGAACAAGATGTAAAATGACTCAATGGAACTTGACATGATGATGACAACCCTCTGAATGATGGTACACTCAGCTGAATGGTGACATGGACCGACATTTGGACAACTTTGAAAAGAGTGAAAACAAACCCTAGACCTAATGCCTAGTGACCAAATTTTGTTTGAAGACTCATTGAAATGACAAAATTTGACCTTGACACCTTAAAATCACTTTGTAAGAGCATGTTTGATCACTGGAGGAAGGCTACAAAGGCTGAATCTAACACATACCAAAGCACGTTCCAAAAGTGTGTAAGTCCAAATGCCACTACTTTCGAAAAGGAAGTCTTGTTCAAATCATACAGCCTAATCATGATTGAACAAATTTTGAATTTCTGTTGATATGATAGAAAATGAAGCTTTTCCAAACTATTTAAACTTTGATTATCAGTAGATAAATAGGAAAAATAAATTTGTTCCAAAGTTAAAAATCTAAACCAAACAGAAGAAAACGGGATGAATGATAAATTCCAGATTATAGCCCTCACTTTTAGTTTTACTTGCAAGAATAAAATTTGTGTGCAACCTGTACAAAATGCCACAATTTCATGACAATCAAACTGTTTAATCTTGAGTTGGTCATGCTTTAAATTTATTGTTGATAGATCAAATAATGAAAATCTATCAAACTGTTTAATCTTGATAGGTAAGTAGATTAGGTAGAGAATACAAAGATCTCATCAATCTAATTTGAGCCTTTGGATGATATAAGGATAGAAATAAATAGTTTTTTTCTTTCAAAAGAAAATGATGTCAAAGGTTTTCTAGTCTAAATGCATCCAAATAAGAGAAAATGCTAGAGTATACTGATGGGTAGGTAGAGTTGAGTTGTAGCAAGCATGATTTTCATGTTTTAAAGGTCACAACCACAAAGAAAAATAGCATATCAGCAATTGTAGAATGAAAAATCTGCCAAGTAAAAACAAGGAATTTATCTATAAATTTCCAGAGATCTTAACTCTGAGGTTCTTGACACCTCCTAAAGGAGCTTCCCTCCCTAACTGGAGCCACTATTATCCTCCTATACTCTACAATTTCACTAGGTGACTATGGATTTTCTACAAAATGCTGAAAATGACATTCCTTGACTATCAGCTACCTTCAAAAATCTCACTGCCTTCATTATATTAATCCAATCTCTCTCACTATATCTCATTTTTCCTTATCAAATTATCCTCCTACCCTAAAAACTCATATTTGGACTTAATCCTCTCATATTCACCCTTGTTTCCCTACCTAACATCCCATTTTTCTCACTAAACCCCCTCACCTTCAACACTTTCCCTTATTCCATTAAAAAAATGCAAAAAGTCCTTTTTACATTGTTTTAAATTAGAATTTATATTATTCGGGACCCATTATTTTGACTAAAACTTTGTTTTTATTCTAATCTACCTGAACCCATTGTACTAAACTACCTGACCCCTTTTCATATTAAACCCCACTTCCTTTTTATGTTAAAGCCTATGCTTTATGTTGGGACTCAGAAATTTCATATTTTCATCCACCTTTCCCTTCACTATTCCTTACATTTCATCATCCCATTAACCTTTCATCATATCATTTTCATAAATACAGTTGCGTTTCGCCTTCTTATTTTCCACTTTATTCATTTTTGTATTATAAGTGAATTTATGATTAAATATTAGAAAATATACATGTTTTTATAGATATCTCAAGAATGTGTGAGCTTTGTAATGTGTAGGAGATATGTGAAGGATTGATTCCAGGAGACTTCTCAAATATCTCCTCCACCATTTTAAGGAGATAATTATTCAAGCCTATTCCTAAGGAGAAGATCATGGAGGATTTGGCTGGCATATCTTATCCAAGATATGTGAGAGAAGTGTGGAGGATTTGAAGGGATCATATCTTGTAATAATGGGAAAGTAGTTGAGAGTGGTTGAGAGAATAGTGGATCTGTCATTATGAGATGGTTATCTTCTTCATGTATATAAGAGAGTGCTCTCTCTTCATTTTCAAAAGTTTTTGGAGTTTTGGGAGATAGTCTTGTAATTAGGAGAAGGGGATTCTTAGCTTTGATTCATATTCTTTATTGTTACGCTTTCAAGATTTTTCATTTGATTATTGTACTGTAATTTGAGATAGCTTTATTTTTGTGAGCTCACATATGTTGTTTGTCATTCAACTCTTCACATGTTGTATTTCTTTTCCCTTATGCAATTTCTTGCTTTCATATTTAGTGTTTCAATTCCTTCCTAGATTAATTTGATTTCAGTAATTTAGATTAGATTAGATTAGATTAGTTCCACTTCGGTCCTGAATATATAGTGCATGTGCTTTGTAAGCCTACAAACCTCGGATTGAAAAATTAAATAGTTGGGGAAGTACTACAACAAAATTAAACGACAATATTTTCACTCAACATTTTGGCACCGTTGCCGGGAAAGCACGATGGATTGAAGTTTAGTTTGATTTTTCAAGAAGTGTGTTTAGACATGTTTCTAACTCCAAGGTGTCAGCGTGGTAAGACGTGGGGAAAAGGCTATGCATCGTTCGACATACTGTAACGGGCTCGGCCTCATATGGGTCAGGGCATGTAGGGTGTGTTTACATTTATGCAAAGTGTGAATTTCAATTCCTGCAAGTGTGATTTCCAAATTCTGCAAGTGTGAATTTCAATTTCTGCAAGTGTGTTTGATTTCCACAACTATGAAGAGTGTTTTTTTATCTGTTTCAGCATGAGTGCTTTTATTTATGCAAGTATTTTATTTTCATTTAATCTTTTTTTTTAGATTTAAGTTTTGGGTGTAGTAAGAATACCTTTTTCAACATGGTTTAACAATGAGTTTCAGCTTGGAACTACTCACTCAGATCCTAGCAGAAGTCCGGATCTCCCCTTCCCTGGAAGAGGAGATATTGACAAGAATTAAAGGTTCAACTACTCCCCAAGAAACGAACAAAGATTCAACATCTAAAGAATCCTGCATATATGATGGCGAACAATCATTCGAACAAGAGACCGGGGAAGAAGAAGAGGAGTTAAACATGATCTAAGTGAGAGAAATTGTGCCTATCAAAGCCTTATCGAACAATGGTTCCAGGTAAGTACTCGATTAGATTCGTCTTTTTATTTTTATTTAGTTGATTTGCAGTTACAGCAAGTAGACTCATTCACTCTCGAATATTTTCATTTTTCATTTGAAAAATTTCTACTGAATATATTTTTGTTACTGCTACATGAGTGGCTTCATTGGAAGTTTAATTACACGTAACTAATTTTTAAATTCTAATTAGTATAGAGTAGGTGGGCTTTCATTTTCAGTTTTTTCTTTCATTTTCATTTTTGTTTTTACCTAGAATAAGTATGCTCTCCTCTGTGCTTAGTGTGACTGTGAGGATCAGAAAATAGGGGTGATTTAGAGTAATTTCAGGAATAAATAAATTCATGTTTTACAATATGCCTAATCGATTTTATCGTTAATTTGCAAATCATTTTTTTTCTACATTTTCTAAAAATTTGTTTTTTTCTGAATTGAGGGTGAATAAAACCAAACAGAGTTTTTACATCTGAAACAACCACTGAAACTGTGTCTCACTTGCAATTGATTGCGTTTTCTGGCCATACTAAAACCTGCAACAAGCAATTAGATGATAAAACCTGCAAAGACAATTAAATCAGAAATTTCCCATGTTCATCGTTTCGCTTGGGGCCAATAAAAGAACTGTGAGTTTTGTTGGACTTGCAAGTTTATGTCTCCATCTATTCATTTATGCTTGTGCTGTAGCGATGCCATCTCTCTGCCTAATGTTTCATAAACCTACAACTAGCAACAACAAACCAAAACGATGAGCAGCAAACAAATGAAAGTGCAATAAAGTAAAAGATAATTCTTACTTCTTTGTTTGCATATTTCGAAAGCTGGGATTTTCTCGTGTGATTAATTCTCACATTTAATTTTGGGTTTCATAACAAAAACTAGGATATTATGTGGATGTTGATTGAGAAATATGGGCCAAAATCCACAGGTTGTTACACTATCTTTAGCATCTCGAGATAATAGGAAGGAAATCCCATCAGTATCACTGTCATATAACTATTTTTTATGGATTTTCCTTCCTAAATTTTCTGTCCATTGGCATACTTTATTGAGTGGTTTAAGCAAGGATACTCCCCGACGAAGCTTGTGAAGGAGGAGGATTGGGATAATTCCGTCGCTACAACTATGGAGAATCACCGGCTGATGGAGGAAACTGCGCCAATTCTGATGAATGCTTTTCATTTGATAACGATGTCACAGAGCTTGGATCTGTCTAGGTTTTTCGAAGAAGAGAATTTTGCTGAAAGAAAAACGAGGTTTACGTTTATGTTTCCCGCCATAGATATTATTCCCAGAATCGAAGAAATGGTCAGAGGAATGGGATTTTGAGTCTAGAACAAGAATGGAAAGCTTACGTTACTCCATATCGATCCGATGTCGAATGAGAATAGGCATCTATTGGTGGTGGCGGAGGTGTTTGAAGTGGCGTCGTGTTTACATATTGTAGAGTTCAGGAAATCCGCCGGCGTATAGAGAGCTGTTCACGAAGTTATCCAGGGATATTAGTTTGCAAATGATAACATGCTGAGAGCCATCATACGAATGACTTCATTTGCCCCTTTTAACTGTTTGTTAAGTCCTTTTCTCTATAATGAATGTACAAACTCCTGCGTAATCAACCGCTTCGTAATTCTCTGCATAATTCTCGGTCTCGGTCCTAAGTCTCGAGTGTTATCTGCGCATATGCGCCTTAGTCAAAGGCCTATGGAAATATGGCATGTACAACCCGCATGGTATGGGAATTCTGTCCATAGAGAGAAAACCGATTGGCAGATACATGAGTACATTATTGATGGTTGTGATAACAGCAATCCCGTGCAGCAATCAATCGTAAAATCTTCAAAAAGGACATTCTCCAAAGATGTAAACAATGTCATTAGTTTCTGCGATATGCAAATATAATAGCCTTAATGCAAATCACTGATGAGAATCAAAACAGAACCCATATTTCCTATCTTGTCCGGTGCACTCGTAAATTGGGTTGGATTATCTTTAAATAAAAACGCAGTCCGGAGCCCTGAACGTACTATGCAAGATAGGGAGAGGAAATTTCTGATACCTTCTGCAAGCTAAGAGTCAGGCCATGAGTTGAATTTTATTTTGATATATCCTGTTTTATAACATTTTGCTTTCAGGATTTTATGCCTAGAGCCGACATGCTGACACCAGAGACTCAGAGGAGATGTTTGACTCACAAAGGATTTTGCATCAGAACGAAACTGGAAATTGGCCCACGAGCTTTATGTCGATTCTTATGCTTATGCTGGATTTTATGCTACAAGCTGATTGTTTTCTCATGCTCACTATCTCCATTTTACACACTGCTTCATTACACTAATTTTCATGATGCCAGGATCGTCTGCTCGATGATTGTTACTGGATACTTAGGAACACTACAATTGAATGCTTTGAATATTCCACTATATCTGACGATGTACAGGTCCAATCTTACAGAGAAGTAAGTGAGGTTATTGTAGCAAATCGATGCGAATCATACTCTGCCCAACTTCCAATTGCTTGAATGAATTTAACAGTGCATCTAAGAAACCTATTTAACTTTCAGAACTTTAGTGACATGAATCAGCAAGAAACTGAAGATTTGCTAGCGCCGAGACAGTATTGCTATACTTTGAAAAGCATGCCAAGGAATGGAGATCTGAATTTGATTTTTCCTGTTTTGTTTTTCTTTTGGTGTGTATTATCAACATAAAAAAAAAACCATAACAATTATAAAACCATGAAAATTGCAAATGGACGAACACATGTTTTTATTCTTAACAGCAAATTTTTTTCTTAAAGTCACTTTGACAGCCATCAATGATGAAACCAGCGCGGGTGACAGGTTAACACACACTTTCTTTCTTTTGCTCACATTTGTACTTATTCTCACATCTTACGTTTTAAAATGCTCTCACGAAGTTTTCATACATGATTTGTACTAAGTTTTTTTTTTTTCAGGTTTCGGAAGTGATCACATTTTTCTGTTGAAGTGATTTTGAAAGATCATAGAACTTTTTGAGAAACATGCCTTGATAAATAGTTTGAAGGAGTTGTAACTCATCATAAACATCATGACGTTTGCTGTTATCTAGAAACTTTTTGCACCTCTTGATGTTTGCTGTTACACAACGACCATATTGATACACCAACATTTCCACTTTTTCCATTATCCATGCTGTGACACTGTATCATTTATCCTTCAAAGCCAATAGAACATCCTGGTGTTGAAGCCCATTTTCCATTGCTTTATCCTTCACAACTTCATGCACGCCTATTTTTTTGAATCGCATACATTCCTTTATCCTTTTCATTTTATTTATTTGTTTTATTTTTTTTGCCTTCTAGTTTGCCTTCTGAATAAAACTTATTCCCTTTCCATCATTACATTTCCTTGTTTTCCTCACCATGCTGATCCACACTGCTTGCTCATGAGTTCTTTCCATTTATAGTCCTACCAAATCTCTTTGTACAAACTCGCGTTGACTGATGTGGGATTCCTTAAGGCCCACCTTTCAACAAGTCTTGCTCCATCGACCTCAGCACCTTATCTGGGAAATAGACTAGAGTTCCTTTTGGGTGCCTTAAGACTTGCATGCCTTAATGGAAAGTTCTCTCACTGACAATCATGGGAATACATCAATTTCCCTTGATTGTCAGATCTTGTAAATGGCTCGACGTCAACTCCTCTATTCGCATTTCGCAAGATGTACTCGGGTACCTTGGCACTCATTAACATCAATGGTGAGTTTGCTTCGCATTGGTTAACGGAATTCATCAATGGCTGGTAATCCAATGATTTCTCTTCATGCTTGACATCGACACATTCTTTCACATGATTAGACTTCTACCATCAAGTTTTGTAGCAGGTGAAAACTATACACTTTTTCATGACTCCCTCAGCCGTTACAATAGCATGAATTCTGATCTATGAGAGTACCATAGTTCCACTTTTAGCCTTTATCTTTGCCATGATTTAGCATCAGCAGTTTAGATTCCTTCATTTCCCAGGATCTAGTTATAGCAACATAAGAATTCACAGTTACATTTTCATGATCCTGATGCAGTAAAACCTTCCATGTTCTAACAACCACAGTCACATATTCTTTGATGTAGCACTTACAGTAGTTGCAGCTACAACACCAGTCACGTTTTCATGATCCAACAACACCAGCAGCTACATTCCTATTACATAGTTCATCATTCTTGGGTAAGTGGAGGTATGTTGTTTTCTAATCTTTAATCATGCAATTCCTTATATGTTGACTTGAATATTTTGGAAAATTCCCTCACCATGCTCCATTTCCTTTCATGACCCATGCCAAGTTGCATGAGGACATGAAACCAATTCAGTTGGGGGGGGGGGAACTATATTCACTACATATTAACTACCATGATTCCATTTTTCCACCACTATCACTCCATTTTTTTTATCTCATTTACCATTCACCAACATTTCTTTTCCAACGAAAATTTGTTGCACTTTGCTTCATATGCATTAATATACATATTGGCATGTTTCATGAATATTACAAAAGGGATTTCTTATGCACAGTGATGTTTTATTATGCACATTGATATCTTATGATTTCCAGTTAGTGTTTACATTATTATTGCAGCAAGAGAACAAAAAACGAAATGAATGTTGTTAACATAAGAACCAAAATTCTTTGTATTCATGGTTGTCACACAAGAACCAACCATAAGAAAATGTAAGTTGTTACTCATGTCTTTCACATATCCTGGAAACATTCATTATTAAAATGACATCATCATATAAAGCCAAAGTTCAGATGCCAAACGTTCTTAAAGATATCCATGCATGGTTGCATGAGGACATGAAACAAGTTCAGTTGGGGGGGATGTTGGGACTCAGAAATGTCATATTTTCATCCACCTTTCCCTTCACTATTCCTTACATTTCATCATCCCATTAACCTTTCATCATATCATTTTCATAAATACATTTGAGTTTCACCTTCTTATTTTCCACTTTATTCATTTTTGTATTATAAGTGAATTTATGATTAAATATTAGAAGATATACATGTTTTTATATATATCTCAAGAATGTTTGAGCTTTGTAATGTGTAGGAGATATGTGAAGGATTAATTCCAAGAGACTTCTCAAATATCTCCTCCACCATTTTAAGGAGATAATTATTCAAGCCTATTCCTAAGGAGAAGATCAGCGAGGATTTGGTTGGCATATCTTATCCAAGATATGTGAGAGATGTGTGGAGAATTTGAAGGGATCATATCTTGTAATAATGGGAAATTAGTTGACAGTGGTTGATAGAATAGTGGATCTATCATTATGAGATGGTTATCTTCTTCATGTATATAAGAGAGTGCTCTCTCTTCATTTTCAGAAGTTTTTGGAGTTTTGGGAGATAGTCTTGTAATTAGGAGAAGGGGATTCTTAGCTTTGATTCATATTCTTTATTATTACGCTTTCATGATTTGTCATTTGATTCTTGTAATGTAATTTGAGATAGCTTTATTGTTGTGAGCTCACATATGCTTTTTGTCATTCAACTCTTCACATGTTGTATTTCTTTTCCCTTATGCAATTTCCTGCTTTCCTAGTTAGTGTTTCAATGCCTTCCTAGATTAATTTGATTTCAGTAATTTATATTAGATTAGATTAGATTAGTTCCATTTTTTTCCTACATATATAGTGCATGTGCTCCGTAAGCCTATGAACCTCAGATTGACAAATTAAATAGTTGGGCAAGTACTACAACAGAATTAAACGACAATATTTTCACCCAACACTTTAATATATTAAACCCCTGCTCTAAAGTTATTTTAGCCCCCCCCCCTTATAAAAAAATCCCGCACATATAACCCAAGCCCCGCACAATAAATAACCCCACCATACATTCTTCCACATAGCCCTGGGCTCCACCGTTCGAACTTACCCACCACTCCATTTACCCCGACAACCGTTGATCTCCATACCCGCAATCCAATGGTCCTCGTTGCATGTCGCATGTCTAACAACACGGGGGTTAACAAACCCAAAACATGCGAAATAGGCGGTATTTCTCCCTTGTACCTCCTGCCATGCGGCTCCCGTTCAATGGAATCTCATCCATCCACCCAAAACCGCTTACCACCTTTGCTCCATGCGAAAACTACCTTCGTCCCACATGAAAATGACCTTTCTCTCTCCCGGAAAAACTTAAAACCACTGCTTTGTTAAAACAATACAAAGGCATCTGGCTTTGCGATAAGCCCCACAGACACCATGAAGCCTCTACAAGTGCTCCTAAGCCCCAAAAAAGCCCAAATAAATGAAAGAGTCCCTCAAACACAAGTTTTTATTAATAAAATTGTTTTAATGTTCAGGTTGCCAAGGTATCAATGCGAAATTACATTTCTGAGGTCTCAAAGTGGTTCAGACAGGCTCCTTGGGTGACGATCCAGTGCGTTTGTTTTTCAATAAGACTAAGAATGCTGGATTAAAACATAAAAACCAATGGATCATAACCATTGGTGGTCATTTAAACACACAAAAGCAGCAGAGGGTGTCTCAATGCACAGATAGAGATAAAGGAAAAATTTGAAACCCACTCAAAGAAAGGATTAAAGGGTTAATCATAAGATCAAAGGTTAAAATCAGAGGTTAAGGACAAAGCATAGAAAAATCAAGATCAGAAGATAGAATTAAGACAGAATCACAAATTAAAGGGAAATGCAGAAAGAATAAAGGAGAAAATAGTAAGGAAGAGACTAAGCCAAGTTTAAAAGATAAATCAAAGCTTAAAAGGATAAAACAGTGTTTTAAGGATAATTCAAAGGATGATTGATACAGAGGCAGATCCGAACAACTAAGAAAACAACAATTACTTCTTCAAAGACACATTTTTCCACCTACAACATTTTTCACTCAAAAAGAGGTAATCACAGTTATTGTAGAAGTTAGAGATATTTTAAACAGCTCAACAGTGATTGTAAAGTTAATAAAAAGCCTTAAAAGTCAAATATATCCCAGAAGTTAGCTCAAAAGTTAAGTTAGGAGTTATTGTTACAATGAGTCAGTCAAAGATATTTTACCTTGGGCCTTGCATGGTCTCAAAGGTCAAAATGCATTAACTCTATAATAAATACAAATATGAAACCCTTGCTTAGGATCACCTCCTCATTTTGCAGATAAATACTACATGTATTATTCTTTTATTTTTTGGTTGGTTGATAAGTTGAGAAGTTGCTGAGCTAGTTGATGAGCTGCTAGGCTGGATTTGATAAAACTTTGAGTTGTAGAGATTTTTTGGACTGAAGTATTTTAATTGTTTTGAAAATAGGTAATATAGGCACGTTCACAAGATTCTTGAGCTATGTTAGTGGTGAATTTATCCTTCTTTGTCAAATGTTTCCTTATGTTTTCCATTTTTTCCATTATTTATCTAATAAAAGAACAAAAAAATTAGATTAAGATATGCTGTCTTGGAACCTTAATTATGTCTGCTTTATTTATCTTAATGTTCTCTTCTACAAGGTCTGATTGGAGAATTCTTAATTTCTCTCTGGTCCCACCTAGCTTTTTTTCTTGAAAATAATTCAGTAGAGTCCAACCGAAGAAGTCTATGGTATGCCCTATCCTTTGGTCTTGCTTGAAATATTATTTTTAAGTCCTTTCTTTGAAGTATACATAGTTGATTCCAGCCAAAGAAGTCTATGGTTAACCCTATCCTTTGGTTTGTCTCAAACTGTTGCTGCAAAGGTCTTTTCAGTTTTATTAAAGAATTCTTAATTGCTCTTTGATTATACTGGTTGTTATCTTGAACATTTTATTTGTCTGAAAGTAATTCTAGGATTGTTGGATTGTTGTCTTAAGGTTTTCTTACTAAAGTCTGGCCAAAGAAGTCTATGGTTTTCCCTGTCCTTTGGTTTGTCTTAAATAGTTACCTAAAAGGATTTTCTTGTTGAAGTAGAGTTAAAGGACTCTTAACTGATGTTTATTTTTTCTGTTTTCACTGTCATTTCATATTCCATCTAACGTAAGAGGTCCACTTGATATACTTAGCTTTCCCTATGAAGTCCCTTGTAGAGTTGATGAACAATTAAATCCTTTTATGAATCCATAGCCCAATGGATTAATGCTTCTTACAGCTTATCTATTCAACTGAAACACTCCATATATTAATCACACCATTAATCTATCAATCAACCAAACAAAACAAAGAATCTTGAACTTCATAACTAGCCTAAAATCGTAAAACAAAAGAATAAAGATATATCATTTACAAAAACATCCATATAGAGAGCCCTCTCTGGGTCCAAGAAGGCTAGGTCCTTGAACTCCAAAGTGGTTTCATGTGGTTCCCTGCAGAGTTGTTATTTCCAATCTTGTAAATCATGGGGAGCCAATAGTTTCCTCAACAACCGGTATGATTCTTCCTTTGATTGTGGTGTGCCATTCCCGTAGGCTTCGCAGGAACTCAATTGTTATCTTTGTGTTAAACCCCTGAAGTCTGTGTGAATATGGAATCCATCCAACTTGCTAGAGAATGGTACGAGTTGATTCTGAGACTTGGAATGTTGTGTGTTCATTGTGGAGATGATTCCCTCCCCATGGCTAATGTGTTATCTAAATTGGTTTATTATTCTGTCTGCATCACTTTCGGCACTTTTGGTTAAAAAATCACAATGCTTTTTTTCACATATATTATAAAAATGAAACCTTGTATCGTAAATGCAATGATCTCTTAGTCCCGTCAGTGTATCTAAAGGGAGTTGCATGGGTAATTTTCATGCTTATTAATTATGGATATTTCTACCCCCTCCATGAGGAGAAGGGCGTCCACTACCTTAAGCTTAAGAGGAGGGACCATATTGCAACAATTATGAATGCATACGAGGAAAAGGTCAGAACTCGGTAATGATCTAGCCGTCTGAGAGAAGAGCTATCATGGACTTGGCTCTAAAGAAAAGATGGCAACAATCATGAATTCATACGAGGCAAATGTCAGAATTTAATAGTCATCACAGCTATACGTCCGGTGGAAATGACTGAAGAAAGGGAGAAAAGTGGAATGGCAATTACTATGACAGGGTGTCCTATTTTGATGGTGTAGCATGATGGAAGCATGAAAAGTGACTGATTATGATTGGTGTTTCAATTCCTTAATTCAAACATGAAAATATAATTCATTCATAGTTAATTATGTTGGTAGGTAGTGATAACACTTATTCAAGTAGTGCATTTATCTTGGAAATGGATTAATAGGAAATAAGGTATATAAAATTAATTTTCTGTTGTTAGAAAAATAATTCCACACCACAAGCAGAGCCACTGCTACCAGCAGACGTTCATAGCCTCGACAGGGTTGATATTTTAACCTGGGAATGAGCCAGAATCCTCTATGTAAAAGTAGAAATTTTTCTTATTTTATGGAGAGATCATTGTGATGGTGTGGTGGCTAGATAGTCAAAGTGCCACTCACTGGGATTTTAACAGAGTGATCAGGCCGTCTCGTGATGAGACCTCCTGTCCTTAAAGCAGTTTGAACTGTCGAGAAGTTCACTACCCTAGTGTGTTGGCCATTGTGGGCATGTCACCTGTTAAACCCTTATGATCATGATAGGCTGGCTCGTGATGAGACCCCCTATTCTCTCTTAAAAAATTGTATATAGACATAATATTTTATTTTTGGTACATAGGAATTTTTCTTGTTTTATGGAGAGACGACTATGCTGGTGTTGTGGCCAGATAATCATAGTGTCATTCACGAGGATTGTAACAGAGTGATCAGGCCAGCTCGTGATGAGACCTCCTGTCCTTCAAGTATTTTTAGCTATCAATAAGGTCACTACCTTGGTGTGTTGGCCATTGTGGGCATGTCACCTATTAAACCCTTTTGATCATGGTAGGCTGGCTCGTGATGAGACCCCCTATTCTTTATTAAAAATTTGCATATAGACATATCATTTTCTTGAAATTTATACATGAAGGGAGGCTCATTAACTCCTTAAGAGTTAGTGATGGTGTGAGAAGTAAAAAGACAAAAAATACAGCTAATGCACTACGTATTCCTACATCCTAATATCAAGGAGAATTACTATTTGAAAATGTAGAAAAGATATACCGACATAAGGCTATGGTATAGATTATTGAATGTATGATAGAACGGAGATTTTGACCCTTCGTGCGTAAATAATACCACGTCGGCTTCGGAGTAAATATTTCATCAAAGTTTCAAAGGATTACCCATATTATGATAATATCAACATTGCTTTTCTATAAAAACCCCGAGTGCCAATTCACTTCCAAAAATGGATTTTATGGCAAGGGTGTGTAAAGGGAAGTGAATATTCAAAAAGAGATCATCAAAAAAAAAAAAACATGCTTAGAAAATAAATTAGTTGTTCCATTCGATTGAACAGCAAAAATAAAATCACACAAAGACATAGTCATTCAATTGATTGAACATCAGTTATTCAATTTCATTGAACAATAGTTGTTCAATTGGATTGAACAACAATTGTTCAAAGGTTTGAACATCAAAATAAACACACAAAAACACGGTCATTCAATCGAATTGAACAACAATTGTTCAATTTGATTGAGCATCAGCTTCTCAATTGTATTGAACAACAATTGTTTAATTGTATTGAACAACAACCGTTCAAATATTTGAACAACAAAATAAACACAAAAAACACAATTTTTCAATTGAATTTAATAACATCAATTCAATTGGATTGAAAAGTAGTTTTTCAAAGGTTTGAACAGCAAAATAAACACACAAAAACACGACTGTTGAATTGAATTGAAAAACAGTTGTTCAATTGGATTGGACAATAGCCGTTCAAAGGTATGAACAGAAAAATAAACGCACAAAAACACGGTCATTCAATTGAATTGAACAATAGCTGCTAAATTCGATTGAAAAACAAGTGTTCAATTGGATTGAACAATAGTCGTTCAAAGGTTTGAATTAGCAATTACAAAAGAAAGGATAAGAGAAAAAAATGCAGTTGTGAGCATGAAGAAGAGATAGAATGTACAACAATAAAAAACTATAAATTGCAGGGGACATATATACAATATTTACAAAAGGAAATAAGAAATTTTCATGAACTTAAAGCTGTGGTGCCATCACCCCGTGGAGCTAAAATTTGGATGGTGGGATCGTCACATACCTGCTGGAAGAAAGACTCTTTTGTAAGTGGTTTATGATAGAGGCGCACTCGGTTTCCATTGACTTGGAAGGTGGAGCCAGACCCATATATTGTAGTCAAGGTGATGGTACCATTACTGTGTACTTCCTGAATTTCGTATGGACCGAGCCACTTTTTTTGTAACTTACCCAGGAATTCTTGGAATCTGGAGTTGTAAATAAGTGCCTAATCTCCTTTCTGGAATGTATTCTCTTTTATGAGCTTGGATCTTTACGGGTTTTTCTAAGAAGAAGATGTTGTTGAAAAGTGGTTTCATGTGGTTCCCTGCAGAGTTGTTATTTCCAATCTTGTAAATCATGGGGAGCCAATAGTTTCCTCAACAACCGGTATGATTCTTCCTTTGATTGTGGTGTGCCATTCCCGTAGGCTTCGCAGGAACTCAATTGTTATCTTTGTGTTAAACCCCTGAAGTCTGTGTGAATATGGAATCCATCCAACTTGCTAGAGAATGGTACGAGTTGATTCTGAGACTTGGAATGTTGTGTGTTCATTGTGGAGATGATTCCCTCCCCATGGCTAATGTGTTATCTAAATTGGTTTATTATTCTGTCTGCATCACTTTCGGCACTTTTGGTTAAAAAATCACAATGCTTTTTTTCACATATATTATAAAAATGAAACCTTGTATCGTAAATGCAATGATCTCTTAGTCCCGTCAGTGTATCTAAAGGGAGTTGCATGGGTAATTTTCATGCTTATTAATTATGGATATTTCTACCCCCTCCATGAGGAGAAGGGCGTCCACTACCTTAAGCTTAAGAGGAGGGAACATATTGCAACAATTATGAATGCATACGAGGAAAAGGTCAGAACTCGGTAATGATCACAACCATACGAGAGAAGGGTGTCCATGGCCTTGGCTCTAAAGAAAAGAGGAAAGATTGAAACAATCATGAATGCATACGAGGCAAAGGTCAAAATTTAATAATCATTGCAGCTGTACGTCAGACTGAAATGACCGAAGAAAGGGAGAAAATAGGAATGGAAATTATTATGATATGGTGTCCTATTTTGACGGTGTAGCATGATGGAAGCATGACAAGTGATGGATTATGATTGGTGTTTCCATCCATTAATTCAAAAATGAAAAGATAATTCATTCATAGTTAACTATACTGGTAAGTAGTGATAACACTTATTAAAGTAGTGCATTTAGCTTGGAAATGGATTAATAGGAAATAAAGTATATAAAAGTAATTGGATATTTTTAGAAAATTACTTCCATACTAGAAGCAGAGCCACTGATACCAGCAGGAATTCATAGCCTCGATAGGGTGGCTATTTTAACCTGGAAATGATCCAGAATCCTCTATGTAAAAGTAGACATTTTTCTTATTTTATGGAGAGATCATTGTGCTGGTGTCGTGGCCATCTAGTCAAAGTCCTACTCACTGGGATTGTAACAGAGTGATCAGGACGACTCATGATGAGACCTCCTATCCTTCAAGCAGTTTGAGCTGTCTAGAAGGTCACTACCCTGGTGTGTTGGCCATTGTGGGCATGTCACCTGTTAAACCCTTATGATCATGGTAGGCTGGCTCGTGATGAGAGCCCCTATTCTCTCTTAAAAATATGCATATAGAATAATATTTTATTTTTGAAAATTAGGAATTTTTCTTTTTTTTATGGAGAGACCATTGTGATGGTGTGGTGGACAAATAATCATAGTGCGATTCACGGGTTTTTAACAGAGTGATCAGTGCGGGTCGTGATGAGACTTCCTGTCCGTCAAGGAGTTTGAGTTGTCGAGAATGTCACTACCCCGGTGTGTTGGCCATTGTTGGAATGTCACCTATTAAACCCTTATGATCATGGTAGGCTGGCTCGTGATGATACCCCCTATTATCTCTTAAAAATTTTCACATAGACATAATATTTTCTTGTTCTTTATACATGAAGGGAGGCTCATTAACTCTTTAAGAGTTAGGGATGGTGTGAGAAGTAAAAAGAATGCAAATACAATTAATACTCTGTATTCCTATATCCTAATATCAAGGAGAATTACTATTTGAAAATGTAGAAAGATATACCAGCATAAGGCTATGAAGATGAATTGTGTGATAATATGTTTGAACAGGAGATTTCTAGCCCTTCATTTCATAAATAATACCATGTCAGCTTTCGGAGTAAAGATTTCCATCAAAGTTTCAAAGGATCACCATATTAGTAATATCACTACTTTTCTCCTCTTCAGGTGCCAATTCCCTTCCAAAAATGGTTTTTATGGAAATGGCATGTAAAGGGGAGTGGATATTTGAAAAGAGATCATCACAAAAAAAGGAAAAAAAACATGCTTAGAAAAGAAATTAGTTGTTCCATTCGATTGAACAGCCAAAATAAAATCACACAAAGACATAGTCGTTCAATTGAATTGAACAACAACTGTTCAATTTGATTAAACAACAACTGTTCAATTGGATTGAACAACAACCGTTCAAAGGTTTTAACAGAAAAACAAACACACAAAACATGACCATTTAATGGAATTGAACAACAATTGTTCAATTCGATTGAACATAAGTTGTTCAATTAGATTGAACAACATCTTTTAAAAGGTTTGAAAAACATAATAAACACACAAAAACATGGCCATTCAATGGAATTGAATGACAACTGTTCAATTTGATTGAAAAACAACTCTTCAATTGGATTTAACAACAATTGTTGAAAGGTTTGAGTAGAAAAATAAACACACAACAACATGACCATTCAATTGAATTGAGCAGCAGCTGTTCAATTCGATTGAAAAACAGCTGTTCAACTGGATAGAGCAATAGCCCTTCAAAGGTTTGAACAACAAAATAAAGACACAAAAACATGACCATTCAATTGAATTAAACAACAGTTATTTAATTCGATTGAACAACAGTTGTTCAATTCAATTGAACAAAAATAATTCAAGGGTTTGAACAGAAAAAAAAAAGGATGCAACTGTGAACATAAAGAAGATATGGAATCAATAAAAAACTATAAATTTCAAGAAACATATATACAATATTTACAAAAGGAAATAAAAAATGTTGATGAAATTTGGACGGCCATCACCCCCTGGAGCTAAAATTTGGATGGTGGGATCGTCATGTACCTGCTGGCGATAAACTCCTTTGTAAGTGGTTTATGATAGAGGCACACTTGGTTTCCATTGACTCGGAAGGTGGAGTCAGACCCATCTATGGTAGTCAAGGTGATGGTACCATTGTTGTGTACTTCCTGAATTTTGCATGGACCGAGCCACCTTGTTTGTAACTTACTCGGGAAGTCTTGGAATATGGAGTCGTAGAGAAGTGCCCAATCTCCTTTCTAGAATGTCTTCTTTTTGATGAGGTTGGCATGCCACTTAGCTCATTGTTGTTGAATAATTGTAGTGCGCTACAAAGCCACTAGCTGTGTTTCATCCAATTCATTTATTTGTTGGAGTCTTCTAATCTGGGCCTCCGCCAAATCCATCCCCACTTCCTGGGCTCTTCTTAGAGTCTTAATTTCAAATTCGATATGAAAAATTGGTTCCCTTCCAAATACTAGATGGTATGGAGAATATGCAGTGGTGTTTCACCATGTCATGCGGTAAGCTCACAAGGAATCTGGTAGTGTAGTAGCCCAATCCCAACAATGTATTGAGACCATTTTAGTGAGAATTTCCTCAAGGAATTTGTTGGTGCTTTCAACCTTCCCGTTTGCCTGCAGGTTGTAGGGAGAGGTGACTCTATGGGTGATATGGTGGTTCTTTAGAGTGGCCATAATTTTATTCCCCACAAACTGTGCCCCTCCATCAGTTATCACTTCCTGGGGTAAGCTATATCACACAAATAGCTCAAAAAGAAAATTAATCACAGATTCTTATATGGCTCTTGATAGAGCCACTATTTATACCCACTTCGTCACATAATATGTCGCCATGAGTATGTATCTCGTCTTATTTGATAGCGGGTTGAATGTACAACAAATTCCAGTGCCCATCATTCGAAAGGTCCCACTACTAACTGTGGTTGTAATGGAATTTCTTCAGTTTGGCCAGGGTGGCTCACTCTTTGGCAAATATCACAGGATTGGACATATTTCTTGGAATATTTAAAAAGTGTAGGCCAATAATAACCCATTTGCAATACTTTGTGCCTCATCCTTCGATCTGAAAAATGGCCACCGCATGGCTCATCATGGCAGGCCCTTAGGATGTCATAAATCTCATCTTCTCGGATGCATATGCGTATATTCATATCAGCTCCTATATGAAAAAGATATCTGTTGATCCAGGAGAATCTAGCACTGCATTGAATAATCAACTTCCGTTCCTTTGTTGTCAAGTGTCTTTGCAGCTTTCTTACTGCCAGATAATTTGCTACATCTACATACCATGGAGTTTTTACTGCTACATTGAAAAAATGCTCATCAAGGAATTGATTGTCCACCACTAGTGGATCATCTGACTTAGGAACTTTAGACAGGAAATCTGTAACTACGTTCTCCTTCCCTGGGCGGTCTTTGATAGTTATGTCAAACTTCTATAAAAGAAACAACCAATGATTCACTCTTCCATTTGTAATAGGTTTATTAGCTAAATATCTAATGGCAGAGTGATCGGTATACAAGAATACTTGACAGCCAGCTCTATAATGTCTAAATTTATTAATAGCATAAATGACAGCAAAGAATTCCTTTTGAGTCATTGTATAGTTTAATTCGGCGGGAGTGAGATTATTGCTGATATAATAAATAACATAGGGCTTTTTATATTCTTCTTGAATGAGAAATGCCCCTATCGTTGTGTTGGATGCATCTGAGGAAATGTGAAAGGGAAGCTCCCAGTTGGGGCCGCGTAAGATTGGTGGAGTCGAGACCGGTTTCTTTAAATATGAAAAAGCAGTGTCACATTTATCTGACAAATGGAATTCAACATTTCTAGTTAATGCATACAAGGACACAACAATTTGTGAGAAATTATTTATAAACCTACTGTAGTACATTGCATACCCAAGGAAACTACACACCTCTGTTTGAGTACAAGGTGTGGCTAATAAAATGATTACCTCTATCTTTTTCGGATCTACCTGTATTCCAGATGTAGAGATGTAGTGCCATAGGATTACTCCTTCATTCATCATCATGTGACATTTCTCGTTGCTCAAATACAATCTAGTAGCAATACATCGTTCCAATACTTTTTCTAGTGTTTCCAGTGCTTGATCAAAATCATATCCATATGGGGTAAATTCGTCCATGTAAATTTCGAGTCCTTCATTTATTAAATCAGAAAAAATGCTGAGTATATCTCTTTGAAACGTTGTAGGGGCATTGCATAAACCAAATAGTAATACCGTGTGGGAAAATGTACCCCATGGGCAGGTAAAGGTCATTTTAACCTGGTCTTCAGGGGCTATCTAGATTTGATTGTAACCACTGAAACCATCAAGGAAAGAGAAGAACCACATTCCTGCTAATGTATCAAGGACCAAATCAATGAAAGGGAGGGGGAAGTGGTCTTTATGTGTTTCTTTATTCAGTTTTCTGTAATCCACACAGATTCTCCACTTCCCATTTTTCTTAGGAATGACTACTAAATGAGAGACTCATTTTCTGTCTAAAATAGGATAAATGAAGTTTGCATCTAGCAGCTTTTACAACTCATCCTCTACAAGGTCTTTCAGATGTGGGTTTAACATCTGCTGAGGCTACTGAATAGGTCGAGCATCCTTGTCAGTATAAATTTGATGTGTGCATAAATGAGGATCTATACCCTTCATGTCTGGGTAGTCCCAAGAAAATGCTCCCTTATACTTCTGTAAAACCTTTATGATATTTTGTTGTTGGTTACTATCCATACTGCCATTGATATGTAAAACCTTTCCTGGCTCAATTTCAATTAGTATGCTGTTCCGAAAAGTAGTCGTGGTTATGTGCTGATTATCAATGTCTAACAAGGGGTCTTCTTATGCTTCATTATCAAGAAATTCCTTTAACATTTGGCATTTTAAATTTTCAGAAGTAGATGGATGATTCATGAAGTTATTGATTACATCATCTTCAGTTTGATCTTTGAATTCGAATGCTTCAACTATAGTCGGTGGTGAACAGATGTTCTGTTCCCAATATGTATGTGGTTGTTTGTGAATATTTATGATGGCAAGACTTGGTTTGGAAGGTGGTTATATGACAATATATTTTAATGCATCACCTCTAGCAATGGTCATGTTGCCTGCCCAGTAGCATATGTAAGCATCGTTTGTTGCTAACCAAGGTCGTCCAAGTATCAGACGGTGTCCATCTAACCTACTTTTTGGGTTGATAACTAAAAATTCTGCCAGATAATCTCATGAGTCCACAGAAACCAGGATGTCCTATAATATTCCGTATGGTTTGATAATAGATCTGTCAGCATGTTCCAGCAAGGCAGATTTGGGTTCTAACATTGTTACGCCTAACTTCTCGCAGGTTTATGTGGTTAAGATGTTGATGGCCACCCTTAAGTCAACCGATGTGTTCAAAAAGGAGTGGCCAGAGATTTGTACAGTAACTATGGGGTTCCTTGCATCCTCATATTTTACTGGTGTTTCTTTACCCAAGAGTAAGTCTGAGAGCGCTCACACCACATGAATAATTGGTATGGTTTTTGCTTTCCCCGCCTCTTTTTTTCCACACAGCTCTTTAATTATCTTGGAATAGATATGAATGTCCTGTATAGCCTGGAGAAGAGGAATTTTAATGCAAAGGTTTTTTAATTACCCTAGGAGATCAAAATCTAAAGAGACTAGCAGTTTAGGCAATGTTAATCCCTCAAGGAATGGAGGGGAGGACAAAATAAGGTTTTCAGTGTCTTTTTGATAAACTGTGTCCCTCCCTTACTTTACCTCTGTTTCTATTATAGTTGGTTGTTTAGGTGCTGTCACAATTTCAGACTCAAGTTGTGGCAGGGTCATATCTTCTTTAGGTGAAATCACACATCCTGATCTCAGCCTAAGTCATTACATTGCTTCTGTTCATTTTTGGGGTTTGAGTTTTCGACAATCTCGATTAGCTGAACCAGTCTGTTATTGGGATCAAGATTGGTTTGAGCTGGTAGTTGAGGATGCATGATAGGCTGAGGATTGTGTCAGAATACGTATGGAGCTAGTAATGTAGGTTGATTCTGAGCTCCTATCCCCGTCGGTATATTGGTGATTCCTAGGGGTCGTTCCCAGTTTTGAGATCGATTTGTGTTCTTTGAGGTGGAGATAGGCCACTGGGAGTGATATGGATTATTTTGGTAGTAAGGGGGAGAACAAGGAAAAATTGACCAATTGTTACCTGAAGAGGGTTGTGTTGGACAAGGAGGCATGGAAAATGATTGGGATGGCCAGGAAAATGAATGTGATTGGTTATTCCATGCTGTTTCAGGGTTCTGTTGATTAAATTGTGGAGAAGAAAAGAACTGAGGCAGGTCATGTGGCATACCTGGTCATGTCTGCAACTGTCGATGCTGATTCATTAGGTAGAGTGGTTCTATCCCTTCTTCTGCCTCTTTGAAGACTTCTTTCAACCCCGGAAGAGAAGGGAAATGATCTGTGTCGTGGTCCTTGGTACAAATAGCGCATGTCTGGACCATGTCTAATAGACATTCTCATTAGATGTTCTTCTTCCGACAACGTGGAAAAAAAACAACCAAGTTTTGTTCTACTATAGCTTGATTCTGCTTGGCTTGTAGAACATATAGCTACATTTTCAGGGTGCCCAAGATATCAGTTATAAAATCTTCTAAAATATTATCAAATTCTAGTCTCGTCACGTTGCCACCAGACTGTTCGTAATTTCTTGTAGCTGAGTCTCGCCCAGTTGGCTTACTTCGCGTACTACCTCGAGAACACCTGATGCATAATGCAATAATGTCATCATATTATTCTTGATATATGTCCCCTTTTCCAGTTATATTAAGTGGTTTGACCCATTCTTCTTTCATTCCCTTGATCATTTTTTCTTTTAACATATCTTTAGACAGTGTAGTATATCGAGACCTTTTCAAATTATATTGAAATATTTCAATATATTCTTCTGATGTCTCATTTTCTCTTACAAACGTATTGAAGATTTCATCTTTTAGTTCTCGAGTCCGGTAGTGGTCTTGATATTTGTTAAGAGAATAATTTTTCATCTGATCCAAACTATTAGTGGTTCCTCCACCGAGCCCCATAAACTGATGTAATGCTATGTCTTTCAAAGTAGAGGGAAATAGTTTTAGTTTCTGAGGGTCGATGGTGTAGTCATATCCCCTAAATAAGAATGCATACTAATCTTCTGAGGTCAGCCCATGGAATATCGGGATGTTTTGTAATGGAATGGATTTCATAGGGGAATTTTCGGCCAGATTAACAATGGGATACTTCAATGTCGATGTATTTCTCAAGTTTTGGTTGTTTGTCATTTGATCAAAGATATGCCAGTAATATTCAGGGATTTCTTGTTCTAGGGGAATAATTTGAGTGGAATTAGGGAGTGGATTTGGACAAAGCCTTACAGCACTTCCCCGATCTGGGATACTGGGTGTCTCTATCTCAACCACTCTCCCAGGGGATCCAAGATTTGTAGTTTTTACTTGTACATCACTACTGTTTTCTCCCTCTCCTTCCTGCAAATTACAAGAATTTCCCTCTCTCAAAGGGTTAGGACGTACTTGTTCAGTAGTCTGAAGGCTTTTTTTAGACCCTTCGGTTTCACTGTGAATCTCGGCATGGGCTATAGATGGTGAGACTGCTACCTGAGGGAATGTAGTAGGACTCTAAGTGGCAATGGTTCTAGGTCCTATGGATGCATGTGATTCAACCTTCTTAATGATTTCATCTATATATGTTTTTCTGACAAGGACCACCAATCGCTTGGGTTTTGTGGATTTAAGTGGGGGGTTTTGATCTATCTTTTTCTTCCTATTCATAAAACAAGGAAACCTATCCTACTAACCTCTACACAATTGCTGAGAAGCGGGCTGGAGAGCAAGATTTGTTCTTGCTGGTACGCAGGTTCTTACCTCTCATTTTAAATACCCAATTCTTTCACTCCAAAAGGAAAAATAAATAAGGAACATCACTCTTGAACACTCTCCTTGGCAACGATGCAAAAATGTTGGGTCATAAAGGTGACTGTTTAAAGGTAACCTCAATTATCTTCATTAATTATCAACCTAGGATAAGTATTCTTATTTCAAGAGTGTAAGCACAATATATGCAAGTGACATCGGAGGTTGCCTACTCTAAATTTTCGTAAGGAATAATTTCTAATTCTCGAAGTTCAATCAAAGCAAGTTGGAAGTGAATTATGAAATGCTTCTGACTCTTCATGGGAGCTAACATTAAGATTGCCTTCACTCCCCCTAATACCATTAGAAATATTGTAGACTCTGCTAAGGACCCTATAAACCCTAAAATACAAAAGGTGTTTACATCATACCATGCTCCTGTGGAAAAGAATACATTGGTGAAACTCGTAGATACCTTAACATTAGACTTAAAGAGCATGTTGTCGACATATCTAGGAACAGAACTGAAAAATCAGCCTTGGCAGAACATGATTTCTCATCCTCACATTACATATGAATGGAGGATGCTAAAATTATCTCCAAATAAGAAAATTACTTAAAAATAAAAATCAAAGAGGCCACAGAAATCGAAAAAACGAAAAATAACATGTACTGTGATGATGGCCTCAACATCAGCAATACTTGGAAACCCTTAATATATCATACCTCTCATGACAATTCTAAAAATAAAAAATCTTTAAAGGTATAATTTGTCTCAAAATTTCTCTTAATTTTATAACCTACCCTATAATATTACCTCTTTAAATTATTAATTTCAAAAAAATTTAATACAATAATTCTTAACAATATTATTAATATTTAAAAAAATAAAAATAAATAAATAAATAATCAAATAAATAAATAAATAAACAAATAAATAAATAAATAAATAAAAATTAAAACAAAACAAAAATAAATATAAATAATTAATAAATAATTAAATAAATAAATTACATTAATAAATTAAAATTACATTAATTTCTTTTCCAACCGATCTTCTTAATAAAAATAAAAATTATAAAAAAATTTCCCTAATAATTATTATTTATATTATGATTCTTTTGCCCTAATCCTCACAAACATTTCAAAGAATACTCGGCGTACCACTGAAGATGGACTCACTTATGAAGTCCGAAACATTGGGTTATTAAAAATACTTGGAATAGGTTATTCCTCTATTTTGAAAACTAATTTACTTGTATGGATTATCATTTTAAAGAGAAGTGAAGTATGCATGTCACCTAGGAATTCAAATCAGTTAAGGGTGAGTTGACGAGGACATGGAGGTGATTCCAAGGAAAAGGACAATGGTTTAACAGAGTGGGACAAACATCGAGTTGATCATAAGTTTGTCATGTCTCTCTTTGTATTTTCTTTGACTTTTCTCAAGATGTTCTTGAACTTGTTGATGTATAATTTGAATTTTCTCAATGAAATTTCGAGCCTTGTCAATATCACTATGGCCATCAATTGCAACATACCTCCCCTTCAATATATGCCTCTTTCTCAACATCCTGGGTCTCTTCCCCTTCCAAGGGTGCCTTATCTCCCTCTCCCACAGTTTTCTGCTTTGTTTGTGGCACTAATTGAGTTTCCTGTAGCAAACTTTGTTTTACTTGTAGAAAACCCTACTTTTCTTGCCCCTTGAGAATCTGTGGGTGTTGGTACATGTTCAAGGGATTCTAGCCTTGAAGAATGTACCCTTCTATAGGTCACAGGTGTCCTCTGAGGTGAGGTGACCTCTTAAAATTTCCCTTCTTCTAAGCGTATCTCCACTTCCTTTTTGGGTAACTTCTCAATTGTTATAGGGCTTTTGGTTATAGTATGTGGCTTCCCTTGCTTTACCATGGCATACTTTCTAGTTCTAAAGTACATGGGGATTTGTATTTTTCTTTTGGCCTTCAGTGTTGTGCTTAAAATGGATAAGGTAGCAGCCACTTCTTTCTCTGATATTTATGGTGAAATTTTGGTCTAATGGGGAGAGGTATCAGTGCCCAGCATAGTGTCCAATGTATCTTCCTCCCTTGTGTCATCTTCCTTCTTCTCTTCTTCTTCTTCCTCCTCTTTTTCATATTGTTGTTTTTCTTTTTCTTTCCCTTCCTATGTTTCTAGGGTTTCTATGATTTCTGCTTTAGTCTCCATATCTTCATCTTCTTCATATTCTCCTTCTATCTCTTCAGTCTCCACTCCTTCCATTCCTATCCCTCCAAGACTAGAGGCACATTTTTGTCCAGTTTGTGTACCAATGAATGCTCCCATATCCATATCTATGAAAGTGAACCAAGATATAACGGTGTTCAATCTATTCAAAGCATATCCTATTATAAGCTTGATGAGGCAATGGTGAGCTAAGTGTTGGTACTTTCTCCCCCTCACCTTTTCGCTCATGTCCCTAACTTAATGTAGGAGGAAGTAGGGATTGTTCAATATTTTTTATATAGGGAGATCTCCTTGGAGCCTAAGATCATTCAAAAATCTCAAGTGGTATCCATAAAACACATTGATTCTTCCCTCACAACAAATGTATTTCATTATGTGAAATGCTATTCCATCTGAAGGGTATGGGAGGATTCCTATTCTCACTCAATTTTTGTACTCAATGAATTATTAATTTGATAGAAAGAATCTCTTTTTGGATGTAGTGATATGCACCCTATCTTCTCTATTCCACTTGACTACTAGAGGCAAAGTGGTCAATCTAATAATCAATTCAGGTGTAATGGTGATGGCTAGACCTTTGACCATAGTGGTGGCCCTATCATCTACCTGTGCATGGAGTGCCATTGCAAATTCTTGAGCCACCTCCTCATCAAAGCCCCTGAGGAGTTTGAATAATCCTCGCCACTTATGATTCCTAAAAATTTCCACCACCTCAGGGTGTAATATAATCCTATTGATATCTACAGGGTCCCTTCTATTAAAACCTCCTCCCATTTTATGGTTGTGTTAATAAGGTGGCTGAATGGTTTTGTATGAGAATATTGGTGATGTGTGGCCTTAGAGGCTATATGTTTACATAAACTCAGACTACCATGATTCTATTTTGTCAATCAACCTCTTAAATTCTAAATTACTGATGTGACTGTATATAAACATTCATGGAACAAATTAACAATTTTGGTGAGTTTACATCCACTTACCTCTAGCCTATGGTGTTTCTTGTGTGGGAGATGGTGGTTTTAGGTGCAAATACTACATGTGAGTGATTCTCATTGCAATTCTAGGAATTTTTCAACGTTCTCTAAACTTTCATCTAGCATTAGCAGTTTACTGTAGCATGGGTTTTGCATGCAGACTTAGGCTTTGGTGCAGAGTTATTCGATGGATCTTGTTACCCTCCTCTAATTTCTCTCAAAATTCTCAATGAATGAGGAGAGTGATCCAAAAATTCCCTTTATGGAAACCCAAATGGATTTTGAGTGGAGTGGTGACTTGGACATCAGCACAGGTTTTCCTCTTTTGGATCATTTGTCCCACTCCACTAGATCATTGTCTTTTTCCTTGGAATCACTTCCATGTTCTCGTCAACTCGCCCTTAACTGATTTTAATGCCCAGGTGGCATGCATGCTTCACTTCTCTTTAAAAAAAATAATCCATATAGGTAAATTCGTTTTCAAAATAGAGGAATAACCTGTTCTGAGTATTTTTAATAACCCAACGTTTCAGACTTCATAAGTGAGTCCATCTTCATGGGTAAACGACCAGTCTTCTTTGAAAGATTTGTGAGGATTAGGGCAAAAGAATCATAATATAAATAGTAATTATTAAGGAAATTTTTTTATAATTTTTATTTTTATTAAGAAGGTCGGTTGGAAAAGAAATTAATGTAATTTTAATTTATTAATGTTTATTTATTTATTTAATTATATATATTTTTTGTTTTAATTTTTATTTATTTATTTATTCGTTTATTTATTTTATTTTATTTTTATTTATTTATTTGATTATTTATTTATTTATTTTAATATTAATAATATTGTTAAGAATTATTGCATTAAAATTTTTTGAAATCAATAATTTAGAGAGGTAATATTATAGGGTAGGTTATAAAATTAAGGGAAATTTTGAGACAAATTATACCTTTAAAGATTTATTATTTTTAGAATTTTCATGAGAGGTATGATTTATTAAGGGTTTCCAAGTATTGCTGATGTTAAGGCCATCATCACGGTTCATGTTATTTTTCTTTTTTTTCGATTTCTATGGCCTCTTTGATTTTTCTTTTTAAGTAATGCTCTTCTTTGGAGATAAGTTTAACATCCTCCATTCGTATGTAATGTGAGGATGAGAAAGCATGTTCTGCCAAGGCTGATTTTTCAGTTCTGCTCCTAGATATGTCGACAGCATGCTCTTTAAGTCTAATGTTAAGGGATCTACCAGTTTCACTAATGTATTCTTTTCCACAGGAGAAAAGTATGATGTAAAAAACTTTTTGTAGTCTAGGGTTTATAGGGTCCTTAGCAGAGTCTATAATATTTCTGATGGTATTAGGGGGAGTGAAGGCAATCTTAATGTTATTTTTGCTTAGGATTTTGGAAATTTTATCATTTTTTTCTTTTATGTAAGAAGAAGAAGACTCCGCTAAGGACCCTATAAACCCTAGAAACATAGGAAGGGAAAGAATAAGAAAAAGAGGAATATGAAGAATATGAGGAAGAAGCAGAAGAGAAGAAGGAAGATGAGACAGGGGAGGAAGAGACATTGGACCCTTTTCTGGGCACTGATACCTCTCCCCATCAGACCAACATTTCACCATAAATATCAGAGAAATAAGTGGTTGCTACATTAGCCACTTTAAGAACACCACTGAAGGCTAAAAGAAAAATACAAATTCCCATGTACTTTAGAACTAGAAAGTGTGCCATGGTAAAGCAAGGGAAGCCACATACTATAACCAAAAGCATTATAAAAATTGAGGAGTCACCCAAAAAGGAAGTCGAGATAAGCTTGGAATAAGGGAAATTTTAAGAGGTCACCTCACCCGAGAGGACACCTGTGACCTGTAGAAGGATACATTCTTTAAGTTCGAAATCCCTTAAACATGTACCAACCCCCATAGATTCTCAAGAGGCAAGAAAAGGAGGGTTTTTTACAGGTAAAATGGAGTTTTCTAGAGGAAACTCTGTCTGTGCTACAGGAAACTCCATTAGTGCCACAAATAGAGCAGAAAACCATGGGGGAGGGAGATAAGGCACCCTTGGAAGGGAAGGAGACCCAAGATGTTGAGAAAGAGGATTATATTGAAGGGCAGTATGCCAAAGGGAAGGAAGAGAAGGGACATAAGGAGGATCATACCTCCCTAAAATATGTCCGTAAATACATCTAAGAAATTTCACACCCTATCCCTCAGCCAAATCTGAGTTCCTTCTATACATTTATTGAAGGATGAAGAATTATTCCTCAAAAGCTTGCAGGCCCCTTATTTTATTAGCTAGAGAAAGAAAGAGCATGCACATTTCATTGGATGAAAATTGAAAAAGAAAAGGTATGCATGAAATCATAATCATGGAAGAAATTGTCTCTAAAGTGGGGAGGGATTTAGATGATGTCAGACTCCGAGAAACCTTGTTAAAGGAGAAGATTCAGGAAACAAATGCAGAAAATGCAAGGTTACAAAGCCAAGTCCAGTGAAATGACAAACATATTGCCACCATGGAAGATTTATGCATGGAGGTAATCCAACATAGATATCATTCAAACTCCTATGTCATCTACCTAAAATAACAGTGGTTGCAATTTCAGATTAAGACACTAGCTTCTCATGGATTATTACCTTTTCAAAACTACACGTAGTTTATTTAATTTTGCATTCAGTCCAACATAGGAGACAAGGCAAAGTTGGAAGAATTTTATATGCACAATATTTTTTTGGCTGATTTAAATATTTGGGACCCTAACCCTAAGTTGGGGTAAATGCAATTGATGGCCTTAGCCTCTTGGATTGTCAATCAGAAGGTGAGGGAAGAGGAGGTAAAAAGGGTGACAAGAAGAGAAAAAATAGAGCCTCTAAACATAAAGGCAGAGCTATTCATACCTGGGGGATTCATTAACAATCACCTCATGATAGAGAATGATGCTAGCCTTGCAAACAAGAACCTCATCACCAAAGCACAAGCCATTGCACATTTTGATGACATTTCTATATTTTTTGGAGATGAATGTGTAATGGCAAGCTAAAGAAGATGGAATTGCCTCCCCTTTAGTCTAAGGAAAATGGAATATCATACCCCATAAAGATTGAGAAATACTTGAGAGAGGGCACCATTGTACAAGAGTGCTATGCAAACTACGAATATCCATTGCTTTGGCTTGAAACATAGTCCACCTTTGTTGATGGGACTGCGTTAAAGAAAAGAAAAAGTTGAGGAAGACAAATAATGTGAAGATGATATGAAATGACTATATTATTTTTGTTGTGCTAAGTGTCTTTTCAGTTGATAAACATGTGCATGCTTGTCTCATTATTTTTCTTAAGGATTAAGGATTTAAACCATGAATTGTAGATGATTTTAGGAGAATTAGAAGCATTAAACAAACATAAATAACACTGAACAACAGTTTAAACAAAATATATAAGTCACCACATGAAATTTACACAGCATGCATGATGAGGCAGTTCACCCCTTGATCCTGGAGGATCTTGTTCAGTGCAGATCGGAAGAGAGGTCTAGTCAGCTCCAGAAGACCGATGTCCGATTCAATTTTCATATCGTCAGTTTCGCCAGTGAAAAGGTCCTTTATTTGTTATGGTCGTCATATGTTTCAAATTTGTGTTGAGAAGGTGTAAAAGGGGTTCTAAAATACCTATGGTGAAATACCTTATAAATATAAATCTAAAGCCCTAAACATCCAAATCGTACATAAAACCTAAGTCTAAATCGAAAACCCTAAGAGAAAACTTATTTGATGAGTTAAACACTTTACAAACCTTATTATAGAAAAAAACCTAAGAGATAAGGTTTGAAAACACATAATCATCCAAAACCATATCCTTTAGGGTGGTTAAAGGAACAGACTGAGATTTTTGTTACGAAACAGTGTCGATTAAAATTTTCCATCACAGCTAATTACATTGATGAATTGGATTCAGATGTGATATTGTTAGAAATATGTGGAATAGTTCTAGGGAGTCCTTATCTCTATGATCGTGATGAAATATTTCATAGGAAAGAACATAAGTATCATCTCAAGAAAGATGGGATTGAATATATTGTTCGAGCACATAAAATCAAAACTCACTTGGATTTAGTTAATGCTAATAAGATGAAGCGCTTAATAAGTTCAAGTAAGAGATACATACTCATGCCAGTAAAAGAGCAACGTAAAGAACTTAATGATGCTTGTTTAGGTTTTGAATTTCAGTATGAAGGTAATTTTGTTAAAAAGGTATATTCATTTCAATATCTAGTTAAAGAACCAAAACATCTACTTCATAAAAAGAAAATACAACATGAGATGCAGTTGATGTCTGTTGCCCCTCTTTCGAATATTGGAATATACCACAATTCATTTATAGAGCATGAAGAAATAAAGCAACAAGTTCCAGGGATGGTTGGAAAATAATCCATGTGAACCAGTTCATCTCCATGCGGTTCACCCATAATTTTGGTCCCTAAGTAAAATGGGACATGGGGAATGTGTGTCAATTTTAAAGTTTTCGATTCATTTAAGTAGAAAAATTTCACAGCATTATTAGATCATAAACAACCATTTTAAGTTAAAACATATGCTAGTGGTTATGCAATGGAAACAATGATTCACATAGATCATCAATAGCTTCAATACCTTCAATCATAGAATAAGTTACAACAATCTCACCACTACATATGGATGAGATTTCTTCAGCAAATTCACTTAGTAATTAAGGACAAGAAAGGTGTAACAAGTAAAGTAGTCGATATGATGTCTAGACTCTTTTTGAATACTTTAGTAGTACTATAGAATAATTCCTTGAAACATGAAAGTAATGTAGAACAATATCGTACTGATGATGATTTCGAAGATATTTATGAATCACTAACTCATGATACTCAGATAGAAGAAACCAATTATCATATTCATGATAGATTTTTATATCATCTGGGTAAGTTGTGCATACCATAGACAGAAAGGGCTCAGGTTATTCGAGAAGTTCATCCTTCTCGGATTGTAGGACATTTTGGCGTAAGCAATACTATGGCACAAATTCAAAGGTATTGTTACTGGCCTCATATGTATGAAACAATTGTGAAGTACATTAAAGGATGTGTGATGTGTTCGATAAGCAAGCCAAGAAATCGAAAGTTGGTTTGTACATGCCACTTCTAGTTCTTTTGCAACCGTGGGACAACATGGATTTCGTTGAAGGACAAACATAAATGGTAACAGGACCAGGATACATATTCTTCAAGGTTACTACAGTAAACATCCTAAGTTGTGGGATGAATGTTTACCTTATGTGCATCAAGCTTACAATCAAGCCTTGCATTCTTCTCTAACTGCACCTGACAAGAATTGAGTCAAGACAAGTACAAATTGTGCCATGAAAAGCATCAAGTCGATCAACATTTTTAGGTCGGCGATTAGGTATGGTTGTATATCAGCAAAGTTAGGTTGAAAAGAGAAGGTAAGAAACTGAAAACTATCAGCTATGATCCTTTCAGGATTATTGAGAATATTGGAAATAATGCATTGCGATTAGATTTACTGCCTTACATGCATATTTACTTAGTTGTGAATGTTGAAAATCTAAATATGTATGAACCTCCAATGATTTTTGATCTCGAGGATGATACACAGATCCCTTTTATTGACGATTTATCACCTGAGTACATGAGAGAGTTGCAGAAAGATACCATCTTGGATAGAAGAGTTTGTACTTCCAGGCGAGGAGATGTGGAATATCTTTGAGTTGGACTCAAGGGCATGAATTTGAGTAAGGAAAAATGGATAGAGTTTGAAAAAGTGAGGGAGTTGTACCCTCTCCTGATATCTGTTTAAAATCAAACTTTTGTGGTCCAAAAGTTTTCAAGTGGAGAGGATTGGTCCAGGAATATCTTGTTCAGTACAGATCCGTAGAGAGGTCCAGTCAGCTCCAGAAGACCGATTTTTGGTTCAGAATTCATATCATCAGTTTCTCCAGTGAAAAGTTCCTTTAGTTTTTATGGTGGTTATATGTTTCTAATTTGTGTTGAGAAGGTGTAAAAGGGGTTCTAAACTACCTATGGTGAAATACCTTATAAATGTAAATCTAGAGCCCTAAATATCTAAATCCTATATAAAACCTAAGTCTAAATCTAAAAACCTAAGCACAAACTTATTTGATGAGTTAAACCCTTTAAAAACCTTATTATAGAACAAAACATAAGAAATAAGGTTCGGGTCTATATATAAAACTTTATATTACAATTTAAAACCTACCACAGTCTTAACCACCAGCCTTAAACTGTGTCGGAGCTGCGTGTAAAGACATGTGAATGAGTTTTTGTTTAGACCATGGTAGATTCAAAGGTTTACAACTGTAAAGCCACATGGAATAAAACCACGAAGGAGAATATAATGTGAAAAGCTCTTAAAACTGCGACGGATAAGGGCCTAAACGTAACTACCAGGATCATGTGAACAGGTGTCATAGTTTGTGTAGGCAGAACTACCGGAGATGACCAAAAATTCCGGGATGATCCCTGATCACATGTCACTGACAATCTATCCTCCACATGGTAATGCTGACCTTCAGGGTTAGAATATATTATAAAATTTAAATATGGTTTTTTGTATTAAATTAAGCGCTAAGGTGAAACAACCATTATCCTATGTATTAATTAAAGAGATTGGATTTGAGACCTCATCACTTAATTTACTCAAACAATTGCTAAATGAGGCATATAGAGGTTCAAGATCACTTTATTTAAACCATGAAATCTTCTTCATGAGGACATTGAGGGAATTTGAGTTCAGTTTCATAAGGATAGAGGCAGTTTTGTTTTCAACATAGCTCCATCGTCTGGAGGCGGAATTAAGCATAGAGACAGACGTTGGAAAGCTGAGAGATAGCTTTCTGTTGTCAGTGACTAAAATTGCCTGTGAGCATGATTAGTCTGGTGTATTTTCTATGTAAATAATTCCTCAGATCAATCCTAATAAAGTGAACGCCCACTTGAAACCGGACTCGGAGATGTAATCCACCACGGACGAACTCCGTAATCAACTATTTTATTATTCTTCTCTCTGTTTTATGATTTATTTTAATAATTTATTTGCTGATGGTTTATGTCATCTTTCACTTTAAAGATCTCTTTAGTTAATAATCAATATTAATGAAAAACTAATCAAAACTACCTCAACACTTAATCGATCACTTTCAGGTCAGCCCTCCTGCGCTACATCTAGTGGTCTAACTTGCAATGGCATGCCCATCTTTCATTATGCTCAAAATTTTGCAAATAAATGTAGTTACAGTGCTCTAATGGTTGTTTTCTCTACACCAATGGCTCCATATTTCTCCAATTAGTCAAAAATGACTCTTCATTTCCTTAGAACGGGCGAAAATTGAGTCTCCTACTCCTTTTCCCAGTTACACCTAAAAAGCTCCACCAAAAGCGGAGAACTCCACTTCACTGGAGTTAAAATAGTGAATACCACCACAAATAGTGCACTTCCATAGCTATTTCTGGATTTTACTGCAGCTTTTAAGTTAAAATTTGGGTGGTGACCACATGGGCACCCCTAGACTATTATATATGCCAACAGTTAGGCGTAAACCACATTGCAACTGTAGTTTTCAACTTGAACCGCCGATTAGTTTGTTATTGGTTAGCGTTGAACGTTCCATAACCGCACGAAGACTTAACACTTTAAACATGGCATGTGACAAGCATTTAACATTGGTGGGTTTTTATGTTGGAGTTTTTTTAATGCTATGTGACCACCACGCGGGGACCACTGACGAGTTGGGACCGCTGGCGGTCCCCAACCCCCACATGTCAACACATTAAACCTTAACATAAAGTTGTGACCAATAAGGTTAAGCAAAAACATGTGGAGCGATTGGAAACTTGCCCATGTGCCCGAATGGAGTTCGTGGGGTCGAGCCCTGTGGACCTCACCGAAAATTTTATAATTTCATTCCAGGGACACGTGGCAGCCTCACGGCTGGCCACATGGCACCCTATGATTGTCCCTCCAAAAATGTACAAGATCATTCAACAAATAGCACCTTGACACATGTCAACCCATGACTGGCCTGGTGAAAAGGAATATTCTGTAGATATTATTTTTTTGCTGACTGTACCTGCACCCTGTTGACTGTGCATCCTAGTTAACCCAAGTCAAAATTTTGCAAAATTTACCTATTTGGAAATTCGATCAAAACATGATATCTCCCTCATAGGACATCAGTTTTTCGAACTGTTCATGGTGTCGAAATCAGGAAGAAGAGATATACGCAACCATCCTAGTTTCAAATCAATCCTATAACTTTTAATTTTGAGAAAATTTTATGAACTCCTGATCACTCCTCCCCATTGGGAAGCTTTTTGAACCCAAAAGGCTTGATAACTTGTTCACTAGATGAGGGTAAAACTCCCTCACCTTTCCAACCTCCATCCTTCTTGCCTTGCTTGGTTTAGTGGCTTTGAGCCCAACTCGAAGGTATTCAACACTTCCCCTTTTGGATTCTCTTGTCCTCCTATCAAGAATTGTATCTTCTTCGATCTCATCCAGAAATTCTGGTGAGAAATATTCAATAGAAGGTAGTTGAACATCACTTCCTTGATTATCGATCAAAGGTGGTTCATACAAACGTAATTTTTCAACATTAACAACTGAATACATTTTCATATAAGAAGGAAAGTCAAGTTGAAATGCATTATTATCAACTTACTTTATGATCTTGAATGGACCATAACGTAGGGGTTTGAGATTTTTACCTTCCCCTTGCATCCTTTCTTTGCTTATGTGCAACCGTACCTCATCTCCCTCTTGAAACTTATGATTAACTCGATTTTTTTCATGCCTCTCTTTGTATTTTCTTTGAATTTTCTTAAGATGTTCTTGAACTTGTTGATGTATAATATGAATTTTCTCAATGAAATTTTGAGCCTTGTCAATATCACTATGGCCATCAATTGCAACATCCTTTCCAAAGATGAAGTCTAATGGCGATTTTAGAAATTACCCAAAGCATACTTCAAAAGGTGAGGTTTGTGTAGAAGAGTGATTTGACTGATTGTAAGCGTGTTGAATGTAATGCAGTTGTTAATCCTACAACTTAGGATGTTTACTGCAATATCCTCTCAATAGATGCACAACGGTTCTGTTCACCACCTCGGGTTGTCCATCTATTTGGGGATGAAAAGAAATACTATTTTTCAACTTTGCGTCCATCATTCTCCATAGATTTGACCAAAAATTCCCAATGAACCTGGAATCCTTGTCACTAAAAATAGAAGTTGGAAATCCTTGGTCCCTAAAATTCTTATGTGATGTCCCGGAAGAGTTATAATTATAACCCAAACATGTTGAAAATAAAGTTCAACAATTTTTTCAACAGTAATTGTTTTCTTACATGGCATAATTATACACATTTTACTGAATCTATCCACAACTACATAAAGATAATCATGTTTTTTTCTTAACATAGGTGGAACTCCAACAAAGTTCATGGAGACACTCTCCCATGGACTTGATGGTACTGGTAGTGGCGTGTACAACCCAAGCTTCCTATTACTAGGCTTACTTGTTGCACACATAGAACAACCTCTTATAAAACGTGAAACACTATCTATCATGCGAGGCCAATAGCAATACCTCTATAGATGCGCCACTATTTTTCTTACCCCAAAGTGTGCAAAAATAAGAGATGAATGAGCTTCTCTCATGACACTTAGCCTCTCTCCTTATGGTATACACAACTTGCCCAAATGAAACAGTGAATTTATATGCATGTGATAATATTTTTCTTCATCTCGATTCCCTTCACTCAAACTAGCATACATATCTTGAAAATCAATGTCATGTGTATATTGTTCTATGTAACTCTCATGTACAACAGAATCATTTTTGAGTAAATTAGAAGCACTAATTATTGGTCTTGAAAGCATATCCGAAAATTCATTGAATATACCTTTGTTGTACCTTATAACCAAGTGAAACTATTGAAGAAATCCCATCCACCTAAAATGTCTTGATTGCTGCAATTTTTCTTGCAACTGCAAGTACTGTAATGGTTGGTGATCAATATGTACAATATTCTCATTACCCATCAAGTAGTGTTTCCACTTCTTGACACTTTGTACCAACACATATAGTTCTTTATCATATGTAGGATAGCTAGTCACAAAACCATTAAAATTTTTGGAATGAAAAACGATAGGCTTACCATGCTACAAAAGAAATAGGCCCATGACATAATCACTAACATTGGTTTGAATCTCAGATGGCTGTCTCAATTTTGGTAATGAAAGGATAGGAGATGAACTGATCTTGTATTTCAAAGCTTCGAAAGCTTTTTTTTTTTTTTCCTCCCCATTGGAAGCCTTTCTTCACACTTTTCACTACATGCATAGGAGTTGCGATGGAAGAAAAGCTAGCAATAAACTTTCTCCAATATTGAGCTCCACCTAAGAAACTTCCTACCTCGATTACTGTTTCGGGTGTGGGCCAATTCACAATGGCTTCCACTTTAGAAGGATCAATTCTCAATTCTCCTCGTCCTACAATATGTCCCAAATAGACCAAGGAAGTTTTTCCAAACTCACACTTTGACATCTTAAGAAATCATTTATCTTTCTTAAAAATATCAAACACTCTATTCACATGCAAGACATGATCTTCTCTTGTTTGGCTGAAAATAAATATGTCATATAAGTACAGAATAAAAAATTCATCAAGGAATGCACACAAAAAACTATCCATAACATGCATGAAATTTTCCGGTGCATTACACAAACCAAATGACATAACTAGCCACTCAAAGAGTCCTTTTTTGGTTTTGAATGCAATTTTGCATATATCACTTTCTCCAATTCTTACTTGATGATATCTACTTCATAAATATAATTGAGTGAAAAAAATTTCTTCTTTCAGTTGATCAAGAAAATCATCTATTCTTGGGAGTGGGTAACGATTTTTTACCATAATCTTGTTCAAAGCTTGAAAATCTACACACATGCGCCAAGTCTCGTCTTTCTTTGATATCAAGACTATGAGTGAACCGCATGGCGAGATGCTTGGCCTTATGATTCCTTTGTCCAAAATATTTTCGATTTTCCTCTTTTTTTCATCATTCTTCATTATTTACATTCGATACATACCGATGTTTAAAAGAGGACAATCTTGTTGCAACTGAATCTCATGTTGAATCTCGCTTTTTGGAGGCAATCCTGTTGGCTCCTGAAACATCTAATGATGCACATTAACTACATCATATAAATCTGATTTCAACTTAGGATCACATCCCTCAAATGGTTCATGGTTAACATCAGCTTTAGGCTTAATCATAAGAAGAAAAAAATTATTAATTGAATTTACCATCCTCTTTACCTATCCAACATTTACCATAGCAATGTTTGTCTTCTTGCGATGTGCTCTAACAATGAACTCCTTGCCATATTTTAATAAATGATATTTTTTATCATGGTGATAGAAGATCTATTTCCTGTCATACAAGTAAGGAATCCCCAACACAATACCTGTTATGTCATGCGAAACCACATCTAATTCAACTGTCAACAAAAAATGCATTGATTGCAAACTGCAATATAGATTTCTTTGAAACCTATAAATTTGCATGCTTATAAATCCAACCTAAAGGATATGGTTTTGGATGTGGTATGGTCTCAAGATTAAGTTTCTTGACAAAGTATTCAAATATTAAGTTTTCTTGTGACCCACTGTAAAACAATGTGTCAATATTGGTATGCTTGGATATGACCCTCACATGAAGCAGTTCTATTATTTCTTCTTCATTTGGAGTATGTATGTGACAGTTTGATGTACTTGTAATGGGTTTAGTTTAAATTTATTTTCCCTTCATGTTCTTAAATCCCATGGCTGTAATCTTAGATTCATCACCTGAGTCATCTCCTAAATCTTGTTGAGTTGTAGCAGCTGTTTTCTATTTCCCTTTGTTATTAGGTTTCTTTAGCCTCATTTCAGGATGTAATTTCTAGCAATGAGTTTCATCATGGCCTTATTTTGAACAATGTTTACAAAAAAAAATTTCTCTTCTTTCTTAACAAATGTTTTTTTTTTTTTTTTAACCTTTTGAGGTCTTGTCTTTGGCTCTACCCTTAAAAGGTTTCTTGCTACCCTCTTCAGAAATGTTCTGCCCTCTAGCTTCTAGATGTGTGGCTTGAACACATACTTCATCTAGAATGGTGGGGTTAAACATGAAAATAGTATGTTTTAGGTAGCTATGTAAGCCTCCTATGTACTTGAGAAAAGTATCTTGGCTCTGAAAATCTACCCTTAATAAGATATCTCTTCTCCTAAATTATTGTGTGTGTTCTTGCAAAAATTTTCCATTTAATTGCCTAAATTTATTCCAGTTCATTATGTCTTTCTGCATATGAGCTAATGGATAAAATTGTTGTTTAATAGCAGTAATAAAATTTGACCATGATAGAATAATCTTACCATGTTTTTTGATCTCCTCCTTTGTCTTGGTTTCCCACCAAACAAGTGCTGCACCTTCCATTCTCAATGAAGCTAATTGAATTTTGGTATCATCATCTTGAAGGTTCTGGATTCTCAAATAGACTTCCAATTGCCTAATCCAATTATCAATATTTTTTGCATTGACTTCACCATTAAACATTGGCAATTTAAACTTAACATCAAATTTTAAAAAAGGAATTTTACCAGTGTTCTTTGACTTGTGTGGCTGATGTACTGAAGAAGAAGTAGAGGATGATGATGATGAGGGTGAGGATGATGGCTCTACATTGCCTCCATTTCCTCCATTTCCCTTCTTTGACTTATCTTCCTCATTGTGACCTCGTGAAGATCCTTGTGCTTCCTTATGGAGTTTATGTCCTTCTCCTTCTAGTCTCTCATTCCTTTCTTGATAAACGATTCTAACCATCTTAGTCATGTCGAGAAATGCTTTCCTGAAAACTATGGGATCAACTTCTTCATGGATTTCTTCTTCCCTATGAGACATTCTTAATGAAGCTTCTGCTTATCTAGGAGGTGAACTAGGTGGTGGAGATTCTGGCAATCTTTCTCTCATATTTGGCTCTTCTTGAGACCCTTCAACTTCCACCAATTTTCATTCTCCTTTCTTGAGCTTAAGCCTTATAAGCATCTAAGACTTGCAAACAGTTAAACATTTATTTGCACAAAACAACACCAGAGAATAAAACACTAGCTCTGATACCAATTTGATCTAAAATGACTATATTAGTTTTTTTGTGCTAAGAGTCTTTTCAGTTTATAAACATGTGCATACTTGTATCATTAGTTTGCTTAAGGATTAAGGATTTAAACCATGAATTGTAGATGATTTTAGGATAATTATAATCATAAAAAAAAGCTTAAATAACACTGAAAATTAGTGTAAAATAGAGAAATAATTCACCACATGAAATTTACATAGTAGGCATGATGAAGCAGTTCACTCTTCCTGGGCTACATCTACTGGTCCAACTCCCAATGGCATGTCCATATTTCATTATGCTCAAAATTTTCCAAATACATGTAGTTACAATGCTCTAGTGGTTTTTTTATCTGCACCAATGGCAACAGAGTGCTCCAATTACTCAAAAATGACCCTTCATTTCCTTAAAATGGGCGAAAATTGAGTCTCCTACTCTTTTGTCCAGTTGCATCTAGAAAAGCTCCACCAAAAGTGGAGAACTCGACTTAACTGGAGTTAAATAGTGAATACTTCCACAAATAACGCGCTTTGAAAGATACCTCCTAATTTAACTGCAGAATTTAATTTAACCATTGGGTAGTGGCCACATGCGAATCCCCAAACTTTTATATATCCCGACGGTTATGCAAGGATTGAGGATTTAAACCATGAATTATAGATGATTTTAGGAGAATTAGAAGAATAAAACAAGCTTAAATAACACTGAACAACAGTGTAAAATGGAAAAATAATTCGCCACATGAAATTTACACAACAGACATGATGAAGCAGTTCACCCCTCCTGGGCTACATTTGCTAGTCCAGCTCCCAATGACATGCCCATCTTTCATTATGCTCAAAATTTTGCAAATACATGTACTTAGAGTCCTCTAATGGTCGTTTTAACTGCACCAATGGCTCTAGAATGCTCAAATAGGTCAAAAAATACTCTTCATTTCCTCATAATGGGTGAAAATTGAGTCTCCTATTCTTTTTTCGAGTTACACCTAGAAAAGCTCCACCAAAAGTGGAGAACTCCACTTAACTGGAGTTAAAATAGTGAATACCACCAAAAATAACGTGCTTCCAAAACTAACACTGGATTTAACTATAGAATTTAATTTAATGGTTGGGCAGTGGCAACATACGCACCCCCAAAATTTTATATATGCTCACGGTTAGGCAAAGATTAAGGATTTAAACCATGAATTTGTAATATTCCAAATTTGGAACAGATCAGCAAGCATGCACTAAAAACGTATTCCCAACAACATATGCTATAAAATAGTGAAATGGACTCTTGGATCCTATATATTAATCAATATACAACTTAAATCCAAGAATAGAGTTGAAACAAATCAAAATAGGTGGGTTAAACAGATCTCCCACACCTAGGATTGCTAAAAAGAGCTAGAACCCCAAACACTTCAACATAAGGAATTCTGCATGAAAGATACTGCGCAGTCTAAAAGAGGGTTTTGACTCATAAAATAGGAGAACAAGTAGATCTACTCATATATTTATCAATAATTCTTAATAACTAAGATCTATTCTCCTTATTACAATTACAAGAAAACTCGGGAAGTGTTTCTTGTCAAACACTCTACATACAAATGTGATCTTCAGAAAATTACTGAATAATCACTGCAACACTAATGCGTAAGAGTATATAAGGGTTAAATATTTCTTATCTGATCTATATCCCTCAAGGGTTTCCTCCCATGAAAGGTTGGACTTCTTAATCACAAGAAAACACTGCAACGAAGCCACTAGACCAACTAATGAAGCTGCCTCTAAGAATAATGCATTCCCTAGCTGGAACAATGATGGGAATGTTGGGGAAATGTGTGGTTTGCTACCAAAAATCTGAAATTAGCACTATACCCCTCCAAACATGTCCCTCAAGTGAAGGAAACCTTCCTCCAATGAGAAACTAGCTTAGAGAACGGGATTCCAATCCCTTCCACTGTTGCAGCCAGCAACACTGCACAATCACCTGCAGAAACTGTGCTGATGAAGTTGGCTGAAGCTTGACCTAAAAACCTGATGTGGAATGATGAATTAAAACTCTACCTAATAGGCTCCTCAAGGAAAGAGGTGGGATTCCCGCTCGGGAACACTCGGTGCTAAGCAGCATTGCAACCCTGTTAAGCAGCAACGGAAGCAAAAAGTTTGAGCAGGAAAAATAATAATCTAAAACATGGATAATAATGCTGCCATCCTATTCATTAAATAAAACATGATTTTTATTTCCCTTGGACCCACTCAATTAATTCATCTCTATCCAAAGATTCATCTCCCTCCAAAACTGCATTATTCCTCCTTTGATTCCTCCTCCTCCACAACTGCGATGTTGACTTAGTGAAAGTGGACTGAATCAACTTGATATTATCCATGTTCACACATGGAGGTGTTTTATTAAGCTATAAGGAGTGTCCCCTTTCACACTGGGAGTGTTTTTATTCCTCCTTAGGAGACTTATGGGCTTTTCTACCCATTTGTTCACCGGTTAGAGCTGCTGCTAACTCTAATGTTACGTTTATCTTTGAGGCTAAAATTTGGGAAGATTACAGTCCTCCCCTCCAAAATATTTTCTTGTACTCAAGAAAATGCATAGGGAGAGAAAAATTTCTCCCTTCCTCCTCATGTGGCCACCCATCAATGGCCTCCATCACTGCATCAAGATAATCTGCAATAAAACTGTCATCCAATGTTTCCTCCCAAGTGTGCAAAATCAAGTGGCCCACATAAATAAAAGGTGGAAAGTGTGAATGGAAACCTATTTTCTATCTCATGGCCTACACAAAGTAGGAGTGATGAAAAACATGGTGAATGAGTGACTGCCTCACCCATGCTATCATCCAAATAAAATGAGCCATCCTAGGTAGCTCATCGAGAAAATCATCAACCCCGGTTTTGTACAATGTGTTGGGGCTGCATGGATAGATTGGATTCTTCCATCCAAGTGGTTTCTCTCTCTATTTATGGTAAACATGGGGCTGCCTCTATCCTTGGGCTAAAATTTCATGGCCTCCAAGAATGGCCCAAGTTCCCCCATCAAACAATTCAACCATGAAGTGCCACCTCAAGTTCTTCAAGTGGTTCCTCCCACAAGAAGGGAAAAAGTGTGATGTGGCAGTCATGGTTTGCCCATGGTTCCTCCTGAAATGCACAACATTTAAAGTGGGGAGAATCATGCTCCCAATGGGCATCCTCAATATCAAGCCCACTCTCCAACCAAAACTTCCCCTAAACATAAACATATCAACAAAATATGGTAGAAAAGTACAATGAGAACAAGTTGCCAAGTGAAAATCGGAGAGTGAATCATAGCTCCACTCATGGAACCAGTGCAGTGAATCCTTTGCCTGCATCAAAATATGGAGTAAAAAGTGCTTCATCAGCCACTTTTTTGATGCCACAATCATCTCATAAAGTGAAAACATGAAGTTACAATATGGTGTCAATGGTGCACACCAAGAATCATGTGGCTTCCCCCATAGATCACCAAAAATATAGCCAAAATCAATGCTACAAGTAGCTGCAAGTACATCATTATACAATATGCAAGAAGAGATAATCCTTCTTGATACATTATGCTTCTCAAACAAGGAAAATAAGTACAATACAAAATGTGAGATTATACCTCCTCCATCATGTACTTGAGATCTTGAGCTGAAATGGCTCAACTGGAATCTCTCCCTCACCTCCATTGGGCAGGGAAGTGGCTGTGACCTCCTATTTATCACCATCTGGGCTATGCATCTCTCCATATGATGAAATATTTCATGCTGAATGCCCTCTCAAATGAATTCCTCTGCCAAGGAAAGATAGGCATCAAAATGCATGGAAAAGAAATCGTCATGTGTTGCATGTAGCAATTTATCCTTGAGACTAGAAGCTCTAGTCAAGAAGACTCTACCATGTGAATAGATGACCATATCATCCACCATATACTCATCATCTCTATCCTGGTCATCGAGGATCATGCATGCACCAAGATCCTTGGAGTACTCTACTAAGAGTTGAGATCTCCAATAAGGATCAATCCTCCTAAGAGACAACGCTTGTGATCTGGCATGTGAAACTCTCCTCATGCTACTACCTGCTACTTTGACATACCCCATACCAAATTTATCCTCCAAACCCTTCACCTCTCCAAAATCCAAGCTTGGTGAGTCCAAAGACAAGATGTCTTCCATCAATGCCAGATTTGGTGGCCTCCCAGGTGGAATGCCTCCATGTAGTGAGACATCAATGTCAAGAGAGGACTGTACATGTGGTTGGGCAACCTTGCCCTTTCCTTCAAAACGCAATATATTATGCCTCCTCTTTGCATTAGCTCTCTGAAATAGAGAAGGGTGTGTGCCTCTCATCACATGATGCTGCTCTTCCTTCCTACCCCTTCCTTCCAACTGCAATGCTTCACAATCATGCTGCTCAATGATTGTGCTTGGACCTCTATGTATGATATCATGGGGAAATTCTTGCAAGGATACAAGAATCCCTCCTGCTAGAGCATGTGCTGCTCCTCCTTCTGCATGAGGTACTTTATGTGATCTAGATGTGACAGCGTTGTTTCCCTCAACTCCATAAATGTGTGTCGGAAACATCTCAACAATTGGATCCTCTTGTGAAAAAGAGATCCCCATGCCCTCTTGCTTAGGAATATGAAATAGAGGCCTTGCCTCTGGCAATGTGTAATGCAAGATGTCAGCTTCTCCGATGTTTTTCTGAAGTGGAGTCTCCTCCATCACTTGCAAGGGTTTTTTTCTCTCAAGCTTTCCTTGCTCATGTGTCTTAGGAAGTCTCTCACCAAAAATTCCCACCAATTTTTCTATGAATTTTGCATAAGAGGAAGTGTTTGCATTTTTCAAAGAAAATGTTTCAAAAATCCACCATGCATGAACCTTACCTCTGAAATGAAGTGCTGCAAATTTGATGGCTTCATCTTCAGAAATATGGTGTTGCTGAAAATAGGAGTCTAGCTCCTTCACCCAAGCTTCAGCTGACCATGTAGGTTATCCAGAAAAAGTAGATAGAAGAAATATACTTGCATCCTACTACTTTCTCCCCTCCACCTGGATCTTGCAAAACTCTTGGAAATCAGTATCATCTTGAAGCCTCTCAGTTTGAGAATCATACTTCTACAACAAATAACTAAGAGTCATCCTCTTAAGCATTCTTCCTCCTTTCATCCATCAAGATAGACCTGGGCACTTGACTGCGCTATGCATCATTTTATGTTGATGCATGCTCACACTCACCATGTGCAAATCTAGATTCAGCTCTAGATCCAAACTCCTGTGGAGATCCCATCTCCAATCTCATTTTATTCAACTCTCCTTGAAAGCTCTGCATAGATTTTGGAAGAAGATTTGTAAGCTTGTCTTCCTTTCTCCCTCCACATACTGAAGTCTTCTCTTTTCTATCCATCTCTCCTTAAATTTTAATGGCCTAAGATCCACAGGCTGAGCCAATATTGAAGCTTTGATACCATTGTAATATTCCAAATTTGGAATAGCTCAGCAAGCATGCACTAAAAACGTATTCCCAGCAAAATATGCTATAAAATAGTGAAATGGACTCTTGGATCCTGTAGATTAATCAATATAAAACTTAAATCCAAGAATAGAGCTGAAAGAAATGAAACTAGGTGGGTTAAACAGATCTCCCACACCTAGGATTGCTAAAAAGAGCTAGAACCCGAAACAATGCAACAGAAGGAATTCTGAATGAAAGAGACTGCGCAGTCTAAAAGAGGGTTTTAACTTAGAAAATAGGATAAAAATTAGATCTACTCATATATTGATCAATAATTCTTAAGAGCTGAGATATAGTCTCCTTATTACAATTACAAGAAAACCCGGGAAGGGTTTCTTGTCAAACACTCTAGATACAAATGTGATCTTAAGAAAATTACTAAATAGTCACTGCAAAACTGAAGCATAAGAGTGTATAAGGCTGAAATATGTTAGATATTATGTATATACCTCAATGGTTTCCTCCCATGAAATGTTGGACCTCTCAATCACAAGAAAACACTGCAACGGAGCCACTACACCTACTGACGAAACTGCCTCCAAGAATAACGCATTCCCTAGCTAGAACAACACTGGGAATGTTGGGGAAATGTGTGGTATGATACCATAGATATGAAATGAGCACTATAACCCTCCAAACAGGTACCTCAAGTGAAGGAAACCTTCCTCCAGTGAGAAACTAGCTTAGAGACTGGGATTCCAATCCCTTCCACTGCTGCACCCAGCAACACTGCACAATCATCTGTAGAAACTGCGCTGATGAAGTTGGGTAAAGCTTGGAATGAAAAATTTATGTGGAATGATGAATGAAAACTCTCCCCAAGAGGCTCCTCAAGGAAAGAGGTGGGATTCCCGCTCGAGAACACCCGGTGCTAAGCAGCACTGCAACCCTGCTAAGCAGCAAAGGAAGGAAAAAGTCTGAGCAGACAAAATAACAATCTAAAACATGGAGAATAATGCTGCCATCCTCTTCCTTAAATAAAAAATGAGTTTTATTTCCCTTGGCCCCACTCAATTAGGTCATCTTTATCGAAAGATTCATCTCCCTCCAAAACTCTGTTATTCCTCCTCCTCCACAACTCCGCTGTTGGCTTAGTCAAAGTGGACCGAATCAACTTGATATTGTCCCTGTTCACACATGGAGGTGTTTTATTAAGCTACACAGAGTGTCCCCTTTCACACTTGGAGTGCTTTTATTCCTCCTTAGGATACTTATGGGCTTTTATACCCATTTATTCAACGGTTAGAGCTACTGCTAACTCTAATGTTCCATTTAGCTTTGAGGCTAAATTTTGGGAACATTACTGAATTTTAGATGATTTTAGGAGAATTAGAAGGACAAAAAAATCTTAAATAACAATGAATAACAGTGTAAAACAGAGAAATAAGTCACCACATGAAATTTACACAACATGCATGATGAAGCAGTTCACCCCTCCTGGGCTACATCTGCTGGTCCATCTCCCAACGACATGTCCATCTTTCACTATGCTCAAAATTTTGCAAATACATGTAGTTACAGTGATTTAATGGTTGTTTTCTCTACACCAATGGATCTAGAATGCTCTAATTAGTCAAAAATGACTCTTCATTTCCTCAGAATGGGCAAAAATTGAGTCTCCTACTCTTTTGCCCAGTTACACCTAGAAACGCTCCACCAAAAGTTGATAACTCCACCTAATTGGAGTTAACATAATGAATATCCCCACAAATAGCTCGCTTCCAAAGCCACTGTCGGATTTAGCTATAGAAATTTCATTAACAGTTGGGCGGTGGCCACATGTGCACCCCCAAACTATTCTATATCCCGACGGTTAGGCATAAACCACATTACAACTGCAGTTTTAAATTTGAATCGTGGGTTAGTTTGTTATCGGTTAGCGCTGATCGCTGCATAACTGCGCAGAGACTTAACACTTTAAAAATGGCATGTGATAAGCATTGAACCTGTTAGGTCCATATATTACTAGTATAGTCCCTTATTTTTGTTAGTGTAACCCCCTTATTGTTATTATTGTGCCCCTGTAACTCCCATATTGTTATTATTGTGCCCTTAAATTATTATTGTTAGGTCAGCTAGGATTACATTGTGGCCCCATGGACTCTCATATATAGAAAGGAGGTTTTGTAATTTGTATCATCCAAGAATTGTTCATTCGTGTAATGTATTGGAGGTTGCCCCCTTGAAGTGGCTTATTTATAAGGCATTGATATCTCTTTTCTTCTATTTTTGGAGTTGGCTTCACAACATTTGGTATCAGAGATTTGGATTCTAGGGTTTCGCTGCTCCAAACAAGTCATCGTGGCATTTTCGCTATAACTTGTTTTCTACAAAGTTTTAGAAGCTGAAATTTTTAGGGTGAGAAGAAAAAATCCCGAGGAACGTCCTCACAAAATTTCAGAGATTGGTTCACAATATTTTCGGAGATATGATTTGTGGAAGTTAGGTCTTTTTACAGGCTCCTCAATTTAATCTAAACAGGTCATCGTGGAATTTGCACTATAACGTGTTTTCTACGAAGATTCATAATCTAAAATTTTTAAGGCGTGAAGCTGAAATCCTGAGAAAATGCGTCACAAAATTTCAGAGCTTGGTTCGCAATATTTTCAGAGATATGATCTGTGGAAGGTAGTGATTTTTCAGGCCCCTGAATTTCATCTCAAAGAGGTGATCGTGGGAAAATCTTCATAACTCCCTCTCTGAGCATCGGATTGGATTGCCATAAAACTTGGTTGCAAGTGCAATGAATGTAGTTTCTTTGCTATAAAATTTAGAGCTAAAAGATGAAACAGTGGCACGTGGCAAGTCATACAAGTTCTCTCTACTGAACCAGTCCATAATTAGGTCATTGTGGGAGATTGGACATAACTTTGCCTTGGAGAATCCAAATCAAGTCAGACCTGTGGAATTTGAAAGATAATTCAAAAGGATACTTCAATGCCAAAATTAAAATATTGAAGAGCCATAATCACAGAGATAAACCAATTTCAATATCGAGCTCCTAAAAAGCAAGAAAAGGTGTGTATTTTTTTTTCGAATTGCATAAGTCTTGTTTGAAGAATCAATTTGAATAGATTCCAAGGGCATATTGTAGAATAGATATCAGCATCGGGTTCTAAAAAATGCCCCATAAAAATAATTCAACACCCATTAAGCCTTCAGAAGGCTCTACTATGACTGATGAAGATGAAGAATTGCAACATGATCTATCAAAATTACAAGAGCAAGTGCACCAAATTTTTCTCTCGCAAAGAGCAAAAAAAAATGAAATTGAAGTTTTGAAGAAAGGCGTGGAAGCGAAGATGGATGGTTTGAAGAAAGGTGTGGAATGTAAGATAGATGGCATGGAAGCTGGCATGGAATCTAATATGGATCACATGGAAGCTAAGATCGATGAAAAAATGAAAGACAACATGGAAAACATGAATAATGATCTAAAAGTAGACATGCAAGGTTTGACAAAGTTGATACAAGAAATGTTTCCTAATGGTGAAAATATAGTAGAGGAAACTCATAATGAGAGCAAAATAAATGTTAATCGTGAATTCATAAACTCTAATGTTGGCAGGAAGAACCACCATATTCCAAAAATGGATATGAGGAAGTTTGATGGAAAGAATCTTGTAACATGGATACTACAGATGGAGCAATATTTTTATCTCCATAATGTGAAAAACACACAAAAGGTACGCATTGCAACTTTACATTTAGAAAAAAATACATTTGTATGGTATCGATGGCTTTGCTCTCGTAAAAATTTTTTCACTTGGCCAATTTTTACGGAGGAAATGATAGCACATTATGAGGATACAAAGAGAAACACCTTCTTTAGCCAATTGATAAATCTCAAGCAAAAGGGTTTAGTGGGGGAGCACATTGAGGACTTCCAAAAATTAAATATATGGGTAACTGATATTCTAGAGGAACATAGGATTGATCTCTTCATAGGTACTTTAAAGGATAGCATCCAACATGAAGTTCGTGTTTTGGAACCTGATTCATTGGAGAAGGCAATCAGGTTGGCAAGAAATATTGAATGTAAAATTATGGCGACAAGGAAGCCTACCACTCACTTCTATAAAGAAGGAAGTGTTGCTATGCCTAGATTTCCACAACCTACAAGGTTGACCCCACAGCAATTGGATGAAAAAAGAGAAAAAGGGCTTTGCTACAGTTGTGATAGCAAATACACTAAAGATCATAAGTGTGCTGAGAAGAAATTATTTTACATAGATTGTGAAGAGGAAGAAGAAAAAGAACAAGAAGAGGATATACACCAGGAACCAACCCTAGAAGAGGAAGAAATGAGTCTGAACATATCATGTAATGCATTGGTAGGAATTTCCACTCCTAAAACTCTCAAGATAGAAGGATGTATCAAGAAGAAAAAGGTAATAGTGTTGATTGATTCAGGTAGCACCCATAATTTTATTCATTGTAAGGTAGCCAAGGAATTGAATTGTTTCCTATACCTAGCACCAGAATGTCAAGTGATGGTTGCAAATGCAGGAACTATAAATTTCTCTGGAAAATGCCATAATGTCAAGCTAACCATGGGGGAATATGTATTGAATAGTCGAATGCTTTCCATTCCTATAGGACGTGCTGATGTTGTACTAGGAGTACAATGGTTACAATCTTTGGGGACGGTAGCTTTTAATTTTCAAGAACTTTTTTTGAATTTTTTTTCAGAAGGAAAGCAAGTCGAATTACGGGGTTTTGCAAGGAATCCAGGAAAGATAATAGGCTATAATGTCATGACAAAGCTTCTAAAGAAAGAACAACGAGGCATAATTGCACAATTATGCTCATTAGAAGTTCCAACATCAAAGTCATCTATTTCTGCAGATCACCAACAAATCTTGGACAATCATTTAAAGGTGTTTGAAACTCCCAAAGGACTCCCACCTATTCGTGATCATGATCATGCTATTCATTTGATTGCGGTAAGTGTTCCTCCAAACATCAGGCCTTATAGATATCCTTATGTCCAAAAGAGAGAAATTGAACGTATGATTGTAGAAATGTTAGAGGTGGGTATAATTCAACCTAGTCAAAGTTCTTTCTCTGCTCCTGTAGTATTGGTACACAAGAAGGATGGATCATGGCACATGTTTCCGGATTATAGGGAGCTCAATAAGCTCACCATTAAAGATAAATTTCCCATTCCTGTGATTGATGAATTATTGGATGAATTACATGGTGCAATTTATTTTACCAAGTTGGATCTTCGTTCAGGATATCATCAAATTAGAATGAAGACTGAAGATATTCCAAAAACAACATTTCGAACTCATGAGGGTCATTATGAATTTTTGGTCATGCCTTTTGGCCTTACTAATTCACCTTGTACATTTCAAGGGTTGATGAATTCCATTTTCAAACCCTTCCTTAGAAAATTTCTGCTAGTATTTTTTGATGATATACTAATCTACAATAGGTCTTGGAAGGATCATGTTGAACATGTTGACAGGGTACTGAAACTATTGCGGGAGAAAAAATTATATGCAAAAACATCCAAATGTTTCTTTGGAGTACAAGAGGTGGAATATCTAGGTCATATTGTATCTCACGAGGGTGTTAAAGTAGACCCTAAGAAAATTAAAGCCATTAAGGAATGGAAAGTCCCCACAACCATAAAGCAGTTGCGAGGATTTCTCGGGTTAACAGGGTATTATCACAAGTTTTTTAGGAATTATGGGATAATAGCAGCACCTCTAACAACATTATTGAAGAAAGATGCATTTTCATGGATTCCTGAAGCAACTAAGGCCTTTGAACATCTTAAAGAGTCAATGTGCCTAGCACCGGTCTTAGCTATGCCAAACTTCACAAAAATCTTTACTGTGGAATGTGATGCCTCAGGAAATGGAATTGGTGTTGTTTTAATGCAGGAAGGAAGACCCATTTCTTTTGAAATTCGTCCAATCAAAGGAAGGTATTTACAGAAACCTATTTATGAGAAGGAAATGTTAGCAATACTACATGCACTAAAGAAATGATGAAATTACCTAAGGGAAAGACACTTCAAGGTAAAAAATGATCATGATAGTCTTAAACACTTTTTGGAACAAAGAATATCTTCAGAAGAACAAAAAAATGGGTCACAAAGATGTTGGGTTATAACTTTGAAATAATCTATAAAAAAGGGAAGCTTAATGTTGTTGCAGATGCACTCTCAAGAAAGAATAAAGAGGTGGAAGCATTGCTTTATGCTGTTTCTATTGTCCAACCAGATTGGATAACCGAAGCAAGAGATGACTGGAAGAAGGACAAAGAAGTATGGACACTCATTCAAAATTTGCAGCAAGATCCTAGTATATCTGATACATTTAGTTGGAAAAATGATTCTTTATGGTACAAATATCGCTTATATCTTTGTAAGAATTCCCAACTAAAACAAAAGATTATTTTGGAATTGCACACTTCTCCTTTGATCAGATCGATCATCAAAAATAAGTTCTCCAACTCTTAAAGGATAACCTGAATTAGACACAAAATCGAATGAAAAAACAGGTAGATCAACATCGCAGCGAGAAGTTTTGATGTAGGATACTGGGTATTTTTACGGCTACAACCGTATAAAAAAATGTCCCTCAAGCAAGCTAAGAATGATAATAAATTACCACCAAATTCCTATGGTCCTTACAAGGTGTTGCAAAATATTGGTACTATGGCATACAAATTGGAGCTTCCTGCTTCTTCACGAGTGCATCCAGTTTTCCATGTTTCATTCTTAAAGAAGGTTATAGGTGAAAATCTTCCAGTTCAAACAATATTTCTAGAACTTGATGAGGAAGGAAAAATCATATTGGAACCTGAAGCGGTCATGGAAACAAGAACTCGACAGCTACGGAATTGATCAATTTCAGAGTATCTCATCAAGTGGAAGAAGTTACCCACTAAAGATTCTACATTGGAGGATGAGAATTTTATACAGAAGCACCCAAAGCTACTCAAGCGTTGAGGACAACACTTTTTTGAAGGAGAGGGGCATGTTAGGTCCCCATATTACTAGTATAGTCCCTTATTGTTGTTAGTGTAACCCCGTTATTGTTATTATTGTACCCCTGTAACCCCCATATTGTTATTATTATGCCCTTAAATTATTATTGTTAGGTCGGATAGGATTACATTATGCCCCCACTAGGATTACATTGTGGGCCCATGGACTCCTATATATAGAAAGGAGGTTTTTTAATTTGTATCATCCAAGAATTGTTCATTAATGTAATGTATTGGAGGTTGCCCCCTCGAAGTGGCTTATTTCTAAGGCGTTGATATCTCTTTTCTTCTATTTTTGGAGCTTGCTTCACAACAGAACCCTGATGGGTTTGCATAACTGTGAATGGTTACCTTTTATGTTCGAGTTTTTTAAACTCCATGTGACCATCATGACCAACCCCCACACGTCAACACGTTAAACCTTAACATAAAGTTGCGACCTATAAGGTCAAGCAGCAACATGTAGAGTGATTGGAAACTTGGTTGCGTACCCAGAGGGAGGTCGTGGGGTTGAGCCCTATGGACCTCACCCAAAATTTTATAATGTCATTCCAAGGAGGCAGCCTAAGGGCTGGCCACGTGGCACCCTGTGATTGGCCATACAAAAACCTACAAGATCATTCAACAAATAGCACCTTGAGACATGTAAACCCATGATTGGCCCAGTGAAAAGGAATATTCCAAGAATATTCCCTTTCTGCTGACTGTGCATCCTATTCAACCCTGGTCAAACTCTCGCAAAATTTACTTGTTTGGAAATTCGATCAGAACGCCATATCTCCCTCATACGACATTGGTTTTTTGAACCGTTTGTGGTGCTGGAAACAGGAATATGATATCTACACAACCATCTTGGTTTAAACCCAATCCTGTAATTTTGAATTTTGAGAAATTTTATGAACTCATGATCAGAAGAGGTAGAAAAGAATGCAAGATTCTACCGTCGTGAGGGAACTCCTTCACTGCTTCTTTGGGATGTCAAAGGGACCACTAAGGCACTAAAAAAAACGAATAAGGAGGACTAAGTTGCTCAGAGGATGAGTAACCATTTGGTAGGGGGGTGATGATGAGAACCATGATTAGGTATCTCTTTAGGGGTTAATTGTCACCTTTATAGCCTTATTAGTCTCTCTTTCTCACATTTAATTACATTTTGGTCATATGTTGCTTAGTGTAGATGGTGATTAAGTCTTATCATACCTCAAATGTCTAATATGGTTTAAATGCATGATAATCACAAAGATATGACACTTTTGTTGAAGATTGTGAAATCAAAGCTTAGAGTAGAAAGCAAGGAGAGATTATAGGGTGGTTGACCATCTCCTTAACTCCTAAAGGCAGCCAAGGGATCCTTGATATTCCCTCTAACAACTAGAAATCAAATGGAGCCAAGAAAATGGAAGACCAAGCGAAATAAAGCTCCACTTCTCTTGCAGTAAAAGGGGACAAATCACCTACTTTTTAGGGATATATTGGTAGCTACCCTTTAGGTCAAATAGGTTAGAGTAAGAGCTCATTAGGATTTGAATTTAGAGATAGCTAGGAGACTCTTAGCTCTTGTAATAGACTTTTGTGACTTTCATGTCTATGTAATGAGATTGTTTCTGCAATAAAATGAGTATTCACTGTATCCTTCACTGATTTAGTTACAGAGAGTTGGGATTGTGGGTTAGGTCCCAATCCATTGGCCTCAGTCTCTCTTGTGTATTTATGTTTACTTTCCATGCCATTCTAGCTACTTTATTTCATGTGTTCTAGTTATTTTTCTTACATTTCATTTTTTCATGTCTATTTTGTTTCCATTTCATGTTGTTGTAGTTAGGCTTCTATAGATAATGGTACAGTAGAATATAAAACTCCAAAGTTGTGTTTCAAATCCTCCCTCTCTCACCTCTTCGATTGGACCTTGAGGAGGGAAGATCTTCACCACAGACGAAAATTTTCTTTCGGTTTATGATTTCTCGGAAAGGATAGATGTGTTGTTGTATTTATCATGAAAATGTTATGAATGTTGAGTTAGGTTTCTAATTCTAATGCATAGGTAGGTTTTATTATTAAATTCAACTCATATTTTCACCCATTTTCATCATACATTTACCAATTTTAATTGCATGAACAAGTAGTTTTCTTGCAGGTTTGAGTAGAGAAGCAGAGGAGGACTCCACCAGCATTGCTAGCTTCATTTTCCACCCTCCACCAACCTACTTTCAACAAAATTGCCTTCAGCCCTATTTTTTTTTAGATCTTCACCACCACACCAAGAGCTACAATGGAGGTGAAATATGGAATTTTAAAAAATTTCTAAGCTTGGTCAAAGGGTTGGCCACCTTCCATACATATATGTACACCTTCATCCCACCTTTCCTACCCCTTTCCTTATCATTTCTAGCCTCAAAATACCCTCATCCCATTTCCTGTAGTGTTTCAAGGCATCCTATAATAGTATAGGAAAACCTGTAGCAGGTCCTATAGCAGCGCCAATTAGCCACTTATTCAGCACATAAACCATCTCTCACCCAACCTAGATCTGACACAACCTCCAAGAAACCTTCAAATTTGAATCCATGAGTCCAAGGCCTTCCTAATCCACCTCAACACCTCCTTATTTTGCTACAAAATAGAGTATTTACAAGCATGGTTAGCTCATGAATAGGTGCATTGTTAGAACATAGTAGTCAAACATGAAGTAGTTAGAGGTTAATTAGCCAATTGGACCAACAATGTGTTCTTAGATCAGTTTCCCTTTGTGCAAGTTTAATTCATCAATTATGAATGCCACTTAGTTTAACTCTATTTATTGCTTTAACCTAATTGTGGATTTCATTTCTTGCAAATATCTAGGTGTGTCCTTATGCTTTAGACTAGTATCTTTCTTGGCGATAGAGTAATGGTCCTGAGTTATTTACAGTCTTAGGTTTCATTCAGAAGTGTGAAACACTTCATCCCCTAGAAGTATCCCTAGTAGTACCACCCCTTGTAGGACTAAGAAGAGGATGGAATGAGTGGAATGCATTTTCTGTGTATATAGAATTTTCACCTCCAATTTTTTATGAACCCTAGGTTGATAAAGTAAAGTAGAGTAGCCTCTCAGAGTTGCAACACTCTTGGTGCAATACAAAGCCTCACCAATAATGAAGGATGACCAGGCCTAGGCAAGAAAAAGGTTAAATATTGGACCAAACTTGCTTAGATCATAAGCCATATTCGAGTATGATTAGAGTGAGACAAACAACAAAGTGCAATAGTTTCTCAGTGTAAGGAATAAAATTGTATTGTTTCATGATCTGGACTTTATGCAATATACAGATAGTGGGGTTTTGAGAAGTTTCTTTCCCCAGATAAATCTTGTGTTTTGCGATTTATTTTCTCTTTATCTTACTTGTTATGTGATTGTGCGATCGTGTTTTTTTTCCACAAATTGTAGAATGATTTAGTATTTTGGTTTAGTACATTAAAAGATCAGATTGAATCCCATGGTTATATTTTATACAACATTGAATCTTATATTAAAAATAATTTTAGAAGTATTGTAAGACAATATTGTTGATAGAAAATCCTAAAGGTCATGTATAGTTCACTTCAACAATCCATTAGTCCAGAAACTTGGATTTGGAGTTACTCAATATAACAACTCTAGTGAAAATTCCATGTGATAAAGTTAAAAATAATAACCACAATTGATGGGACACTATTTCCAAGTTTAATTGTGGGAAAAAAATCCTAGTGGGTGTTCATTTCAGTTATTATGGCCAAGGAAATTGTCAAGGAAAAGGTAAAGGTTTTGGAAAGGAAAAATGGAATTTTTGGCACATTTATTTATGAAAATAATGGAAATGATGATAAAAGGGAGATGAAAGGTCACAGGTTGAATGTGAGGAGGAAAATGAATGAAAATAATGGAAAATGAAGAAAATAGAGACCTCATCTATAAAAAATATTTTGAGGATCAGTTGGTAACATTTTGTTAGTGCATTTTTGGATCTCTCTCATTTTTCTCTCTCTCTCTCACACCTTTGGAAACTTAGAGTTTCTTGGAGAATTTTGGTATTGGAACAAGAAAGATAAGAAAGCAAGAAGAGGGAGGAAGCAAACAAGGAGGAGGAGGAATCAAGTAACTACAATAGGATTCTTGGCAGGCATCGATTTTCATATGTGTTTTCCTTGCTATGTCTCACATGCATGGTATTGCATGTGGTTCTTTTCTATCTTGCCATGGGGTTTTGCCAGTTGTGACATTGTTTTCAAACTGGCCTTGCCATTTTTGAATATCCATGGTGTTCTGTAGTTTCCATGCATTATTTTAGCTTGATTACCAGATGGATTCAAATCTGTGTGGGGTGGATCTCCCAATTGATATAACACATGGCCTAGCAACCCCTGAACCAGACTGTGGTTTGCAGTAGATATGGATAGTGTGTTTCCTCGGTAGGCCTAGGAATCCTTGACCATTGAATGACAGCATATACGGTAAATCCTAGAGGTGGTTTTCTATCCATCAGGCCTAGGAATCTAGGGTTTGGGATATACGATAAATCCTAGAGAGTATGTCTTGATTTAGGGCCTAGTGACCCTTGATTGAGATTGTAGGTTGTGGTAAATACTGAGAGACTAGGAAAAATGAAAATTCCTAATGGTTTAGGTGGAGAGAATCTGATGATATCCATGCTTGTGTTGGCCTAGTGATCGAGTGTATATCACGGTAAAAAATGGTTTATGATTGATGAGGGTGAGGTGGTTTCGCCTTGGGATATCCTAGTTCGTTTTTTTGGTTTGAGTCCCACATTCATGCTTGGAATATGGCACGGGGGTGATTGGATGAAGAGAGATTTTCCTCAGCCAATCTATAGTCGGGTAGAATGTGGTAGTCTCGTCTCCAGTTGACTTTTACATACATTAATGAGGATTTCATTCCTTTGGTATTTTGTATGAAAATGTACTAGTTTATGTATGGATTTTATTGTTTTCTTATCCATTGTATTTCTGTTGTTATTGTGTTAGTTATAAGCATGCATTCGATCAGTGATGATGTATGGCTATATCCATGTTTTTACTTGTAAATGAATACACAATGTATCTATGGTAAAATATATTGTATTTCATCTTATGATGTAAGGGAGCAATGATTCTTAGTGATTTTAAGATAAGGATGAGAACCATATGTTTAATTATGTTGTTTACACTTGTATACGCAATGTTTGTGACCCGTTTGATGAAATTTATGTGATGCATAAGGGGCATCTAGATAAGTTCTTGATGATTTTCTTTCTTCCATAATTTTGTTCTAAAGTTATTCATCATCCCCTACAATTTCATGAAGATCTAGGCAGTGACCTAGGATCTCGGGCTAAGAAGGTGGCACAAATCACGGAGTTTTAGGCACAAAACTGACTGAATCGGGCCCTGGCCACTACCTTGTCTTGGAATTCCCATGGCTATAGGATTTTAGCCGATACCTTACCTTTCCATGCCTATGAGTAAGGCTCAAATTGGTCAAAAAGTTAGTCCCCCTTAGGGGATAGGGGCCTAGGAGGTTGGGTTACCTCCAGGGGATGTTGTTGATGTTGTATAAGGTGAGTTTGTCTTGTTTTTGGCAGTTTCACTTACTTAAGGTCATCCAGGAGCTTGAATCTTGTATTAGTAGCCTCTCATCGCATGTTTACCCTGGTTAGCAGGTTACTTGGGTAGATGTGGGAGGAGGGTGTTACAGAGTGGTATTTTAGCATGGTTGTACTCTCCTTGGGTGGTATTTGGGTTTTGTTCTCTTTGTCTAATATCTGATACCACATAGTGTTATCAGAGCGAAGATGTGCTCTCCTTGGGAGGTGTCTAGTTTTCGCTCTCTTTCATTGATGTCTATTCCCTATTCTCTTTGGCTGATATTTGATACCACTGAGTGGTATCAGAGCATACTTGCACTCTCCTTCAGTGGTTTTTGGTTTATGTTCTATTTTTCTGATATTTGATACCGCATAGTGGTATCAAAGCATGGTTCAACCCTCATACTAGATGGGTAGTGTGTTAATCATGCTTTTCTATTGGTTTCATATATGTTTAGTATGCTTGTGGTTTATATGTGCTTGTAGCATTCATGTTGTGTTGGCCATGGTGGAAGTGGTGTCGCCATTGAAGTGTTGTTGTTGTTAACATGTTGTCATGATTGTATGACTGGTTATGTGTTGCTCATGCTTCTTTATTGTTCGTGCATGCTTGCTTACATATTGTTACATATTGTACATGAATTTCTTGCTTATGATAGGGTTACATATTATTCACGCTTCGGTGTTATCTGTGTATGCTTACTTATGTGATGTCATATGTGGGACATGCATTGATTATCATGATTGGTTATACATGTCAAGTGGGTGCATATGGTCAAGTTCACATTGGCTTGATCGAGTTTGTTATGAATAATTTCATTGTATGCAATTAGGTCATCATGATGATACCGATATGTTATTATGATAATGTGTTGTGTGATATAGAGCAGAAGATGCATATCATTAAAGGGGTGTTGCAAAAATGGACTTTGGTCTAAGAGCATATAATCATAGAAGTTTTTATGATTGACCTGTATGTATGTGACTCATGTTCGTTGTAAGAATTAGAGTTACTTATATGTTTTCCATTATATTATTATTATGGTTACCTATGTGATAAATTCTAGTTGATCAATGTAGTCATATGAATTATTGTTATGTGTATGCCTTTCATTCTATTGATTTTATGGTTAGATACATGATAGATGTTATTTAATTACTATGATCATATGCACATGCATTCTTTTTTCAAGCATGATATTATCTTGATAACTATGCTATATGTTTTTGGTGAATATGTTATAAGTTAACTTGTAGCTATCCTAATGATTATGTTATATGTTGTTGATGAGCATGTTATATGTTAACTTATTGTTTTTATATGTTAGTTAACTTGATGATTAGGTTTTCAATTGCTTGATATCTTGATGTTTTATGTATCATTATAAATTGGATTGGCCTAGGAAGCTCACTAGGGTTATGACATCCAGGTATGATTACAATTATTTGTGATGTTATGTCATACTAATCTAGGTTGACAATGCATCTGTGATTGTTATGAATGAATGAAATATATGAGCTTATGATGTGAACATGTTAGTTAGTTACTATTATGGATATCATGACCTTATTTGTGATTGATTTGATATGTTGTGAAGTTATATCATGCTAATCTAGATTGATTTTGCAGACAAGATAGCCTCCCCAAAGATACATTAAGGTATGGGCTTGCTTATGTCATCTACTTATTGTTTGAATGTTTGATTATGTCATTTATTCAGTGTCCGAGTGTTTGGTTTCTATTATTTAATTTATCTATTGTAAGAATGTTTGATTAATTTCATGATATGAGTATATGCCTATAATACTGAATGAAGAAATTGTCTTGTTTTGAGATGGTGATACTAACATGTTGATATAATTGAAATGTACTTGAGTATAAGTAGGTGATAGTTTTAGTATTATGATTTTGACTATTATTTGATTATGGCATGGTTTTTAGTCCTGGTAAAAGTTAATTTCAAATTGATACATATGTTATCTTGATATTTAGAACATGTGGCTAGTAGGTGTGTTCAATTACATGTTAGCGTGTTTGGCACAACAAGGTAATATAACAGGTATATTGGTATATTTACTTATATGCTGATAGTTATGGAAGTATGATATAGGGGATTGCATGGAAAGATATTTGCATGAAATCTTGAAGAAGGCTAAGGTTGATATTTCCTTGAAAGCACTAAGGAACCATGGGGATTGAGTCATGATGTTTGTTGCAAGTATTTTTCTTTTAGTCTCTTGTGGTTTGTTGCACTTGATCTGTGGCTTTGTTTATGTCTAGTGTATGGCCATACCACTTTGTTACAGTGTCGTATTGCCTTATTTTCCATGGTATAATTCTTGCCTGTTCTTGTTCTTGATTTTGTTTTTTTATTAGAGTCTTGGGAATTGGTTGGGGAAAGAGAAAAGTAATGGAGCTCAAGGAGAGCTATGTGGTACCCAACATGTAATGTAAGAATAATACGAAACTCAGTGCATGAGTAAGTGCAACAAAAGTTAAGAATATGACGGCTAGTTGGATTGGTTGGGTCCATTGAGGTAAATGAATGGTGGCAGAATAATCACAAGAAAGTTAACATGAAAGTAAAGTGAATCAATATGATGTGTTATATGCCTTGAATAAGTTTAGAACTATGGTTCTCAATGTTGTGCGTGTTGTGTACAAATGAAGACGTCCTCAAAACCTTTACCTTATGATAAATGGTAATTATGATGTGATCATGATTATGGTAGTGCTTATATATGTATAAATGTATGTATGTATGTATTTCATATCTCAAGGTCATCATGGATCATGGTTCTTTGATGCTAAACGTATATATGTATATATTTGTGTATGTATGTCATTGTATGACAAGACGATGATTGATTTATTTGAATGATTATATATGTATGTGCGTATGCATGTATGTATCTATGTCACTGTATGACAGGGCTATCAGGGAACATTCTCGTGGAGGAATGATTGCTCATGCAGGTGAATTTCATGAAGAGGTTCTTGGTCTTATGAGGAATCAAGTGGGAAGAGTAACTCTAACACGTCTATGAGGTCAGTATCATGTGGACATGAATTGATATTACATTCTTGTACTATGCCTATGTTTATGTTATGGATAGGTAACTCTGAGGGGTACATCAGAGAAGTGAAACTAGCATGATCTGTGACATGCTAGGATAAGCATGGATATTAGAAAGAAACTAGAAGCAAGGTTTCTTGTGTGGTCTATGGATGTGCAACAATATTGTTGTGTATATGTTGCACATGTTATTAAGTGATTGTACCTATGGTGATGTGTACATGTAACATATGTAGTGTTGTGTACATATGATGTTTTATGCATGTTGTGCATATATATGGTGTGGTGTATATATTACATATCCAGTGCTAGGTATAGTTGGTGTAATGTACATGTTTGATATGTGGTGTTGTGTACATACTGTATTGTGCACATGTTGGATATGTGGTGTTGTGTGCATAGGGTGTTGTGCGCATGTTGGATATGCGGTACTATGCACATATGGTGCTATGTACAAGTTGTATATGCAATGCTATGTACATATGGTTTTGTGTGCATGACGTACATATGATTCTATGTACAAGTGGTGTTTTATGCATGAGTGTACAAGTGGTGATGTGTGCATGTTGTGCTATGTAAATATTGTACATGTGGTGTTGTGTGCAGGTGGTTTCATGTACATGTCATGCATGTGGTGTTGTGTACATGTGATGTCATTTACATGTCGTTTATGTGGTGTTGTGTACATGTGTTATTGTGTACACATTATATAGGTGGTGTGGTGTAAATTTTGCATTATGTACACGTTGTGCAAACGGTGTTGTGTACATGTGATGTTGTGCACACATTCTGCAAGTAGTGTCGTGTACAAATGGTACTCTCTACATGTTGTGCATATGGTACTGGTATACATGTGGTATTGTGTGCTTGTTGTACATGTTGTGTTGTGGGCATGCAGTACTATGTATGTGCATGGTATAGTTGCGGTATCATGAAATGTGTATTACTTGTGTTGCACTCTGTATATGTATATCTATTATGTTGTATTATACACCAGGTGTGGGTGTATGCATTGTATGTTGGTGCAGGTGTATGCATTGTGTTTTACTGTACAACGGGTGTAGGTGTATGTGTCATATGTTGGTGTGGGTGTATGTATTGTGTGGTGTTGTACTCTTGTGTGGATATATGTGATGTACACTATATGTATGTGTAGGTGGTTTAAGAAAAGGAATTTGATGTTTGTCGAGTGTGGAAATCGGTCTAGTATGTGGACAGAAAGAACAAAGGAATAAGTAAGGACCAATGAAGGATTGATATCAATATTTTATTTCAGTTTTATTATGAATGTGATCTATAATTATAATGTATGATGGTTACATGTGATTTATTATTATGGTTTATGATTATTGCATACGACTCATGATTTTGACCTGTGATGGCTGTGTTTTTAGTTAACTAGATGTGATATGTTTATACATGATGATTTGATCAAACAACTGGTTTGACTTGTGTGACACGAAGTGAACAAGACTGCAAGTGTACCTTATTGAAAAGCCACCAATGAGGTATGATTTGAAGTTATTTCAATTTATTTTGAATCTAATGGAAATTACGTGCTTGGTATAGGAAAGCATGAAATGCCCGGTTGGGTGGTTGAAATTGATTGCAAGAATTATCAGCAGCAAAAAAAGGAATTGAAACAGAAAGCTGCAGATAAGGGAAGGTCGGGATGGATTTTTTTGGTCATTTTCATTGCCAGATGGAATCAGACGCCCATTTGGAGTGTATTGTAGAAATTACACCAATGGATTCAATCTGATTATGCAATATACTAAAACAAGATATTGAATCCTTCTACAATATCTGCAGAATATAAAACACGATTTCTCAATCACATGGAATTAGGAGAAAGAAGTGAATCAATCGCACAACAAAAGATATTTCATGGGGAAAGAAACTGCTTAAAACCCCTCTATCTCCATTGTATAATAATCCAAGGAATCATGAAACAATGCAATGCATTCTTTCTCACAAGAATCTCATGCACTCTACCAATCATGTCACACTCATCTAGGAAAAATTGGAAAAACACATAGAAAATTTCTTGCCCACCTTCAACCTTCCTTGTTCACGCAATTCGTAGGCAAATAAATCCATATTAAATAGGAATTCGAACCTTCCTTGACTACCCAATCCATCGTGGGCATCATGTGGCTTTATAGCTGCACTTGTCCAGTTTGCTAATAATACAACTGATATTTATCTTCCCTTTAACCTTTGTCTCAACGAGGTCTTCATAAGAATTGTCATGCATGAAACTAATAATAGTTAATCATCAGTTATCTAGTAGATCCCCACTTGTGAATTAAATCTAATTTAATTCACTTGACCTCTCACTAGCTCACCACTTGGTGAGAACTAGTTAAATTGATTTTAACTTTATTAATTTGAGTTAAATAATTACACTCACACCACACTAGTGTATTAACTGCAACTAGACCCCAAAATTAATATAATAACTCTACATGCCTCTCCTTTTACCCTAAAATCGAAATTCTTGAGCTAACTCAGTCTTTTTGACTTAGTTAACTGATAGAAGTTGTTATGAGATGAAATTACAATTTATTGTCTAATTTATTTAAGGGAAAAATAAATTAGACACACATTTTCTTGTTGGTTTTCAACATGTGCCCTGAAACAATGAGTTGGTAACTTTTCACTAAGAGGACAAGTGGCACGGGATTGTGGCATTGAACATTGGATGCAACTTTGTCTTTGGCAGCGGATTCTGGACTTCCTGGGAAGGAAGTGGATCCTGTGATTCGAATTTATACAGGAACAAAATAGAATACACATATAACGATAAATACAAATATGCATTAGAAATATCACTTCATTTCATTAATATCAAATAATTTAAATTTGTTTACAGACAGAATGGAAATAAACAAGCTAGGGCTTTGGTAGCTTATCTCTGAGAAGGGATGTGGTGGCTACAGGCCTCTGAACTCTATGTTACAATGAGGCTTGAAGGCCTATGTATTATTGAGCAACAATGGAAAACCCTAAACATCGAAAAACCTAACCCTACGAGATGAAACACCAGACTATGGGCCTCATCGGGTAAATTGGTACATCAATTTCCCAGTGTCATAAATTTGGTATAATATCTCCTTTTGATGCACATGATATATCATTAGAAAGATCTATATGAGGAATATGGCTGTTGATAGTGAATATAAAGTTTGTAAGACTCATTTTCTCTAGAGGTTTCATGGCCAAAAAACATCGTTTATGGCCTCAAAACGACTCTGGAAGTTGACAACCTGAAAAAGTACCAAAAATAGTAAAGTGTGCTACAATTAAGGAAACTAAAAAGCCGAAATAAAAAATGGTGGGGGTCAAAGTGGAATAGGTGGTTGGCCAAAAAAATGCACCGGGATCATCCTGCTACTACTTTTAAGGTGGAGGTGTGAGCCTCCCGATTCCCTTGTTTCTCATACGGGCATCGTATCCTTTTATTTGTTGGTGGAGAAAATGTGCATATGTGTACATTATTGTAAATACGATAATGAGCTGTGTTATAAAGCTCTAGTACACAATATGATTTTCATTATGGTTTTTTATTTTCAGTAGGTTATTCATCGTAAATTCTACAACGAGATGTGTTATAAAGATACATGGACAATATTTTTTATTTTCAGTGGTATTTCTAGTTTGTAGATGTTGTTGGACACTGAGGATGGCATTCCCCCAAGGGGGAGGGTTCTGTAACAACCTGTTGTACAATACATCAACCCTCCCCATTTCAAATTTTTAGAAGAAATTTCATTTAGAAATAGGTCCCCTTTTTCTTTTAAGGAATAAAAGACTTAGATCAAATCCGATCATTTTGAATAAAAAAAATAAAGAGTCCACTATTTCATAAATCAAAAAGTCCTTATAAACAAATGAAACATTGAAAATCCCTGATCCGATAAGATATAAAAACTTTTATCACATCAACATAATACATAAAGTGTTCATATTAAACAAAGTAAGATGTGATACAGTAATCGCAATCGCAAATTGGAGATATTTTAAGTTGTCACATTTGTTTTGAAAAAATCCAATGCGATGCGATTCATCGCAATCGCATTTTGGAAGAGTAATGTTACATGGAATTGCTTTATAAACTCCGACGCGATGGAACCCATCGCAAAATCGGAAATTGCAAAGGTTTTAAGTTGTTACATTTGTTTTGAAAAACTCCGATGCGATGCGATTCATCACAATCGCATTTCGGAGAAGCAAACATTATATTCTCTCATTCTACAAAACTTCGATGTGATGGGCCCCACTATCATCGTAATCGCAAAATTGGAAAATATCGTTTACAACTTATTCTCTTTGAAAATAGCCGATGCGATATACTATCATCACAATCGGAAATCGACAGAGATCATGATATGTTATTTGTTATCGTTGTTGAAAATTCCTGATGCGATCAATACTTTATCTTTATATTTGTTTTATACTGCGCATATGATTTATTCATCGCAATCGTAAAATTCAAAATGAAAATTTTTATTCTCATTCCAAAAAATGCCGATCTCTGATTGTATGTTTACTAATAAATAGAAAATCAAACAATTAATGATGATTTATTCTATTTTGAATGCGTGAGTGTGACTCTTAGAGAGGGCATTTAAGTTTTAACATGAAGTTAAAAAATTGAAAATAACAACTAAATCTTTTCATATAAGTTGTTCTCCTCATTGCATTTTCACCATGTCTGAGAGCTTTTCTCCTTTGCAGAACTACAGAACATCCAATCCTTTCGTTCACCGAGCAAGTGACACATTAAAAGACAACAAAATGTCTAAGAGATCTAAGAAAGCAAAGGGTGTTGCTGCTGCAAATTTCACTGATATTCCCATAGTACCAAAAGAAAAAACAGGGAAACTCAAGGTGGTAATAGATACTTCATGCCAGGGACTTGGCAATATGAGTTGGGAAGATGTATATAACCTGATTGAAAGAGAAAATATGAAGGTTTCTGAAGTAAAGGCAATAGTCCCTGATGAAGATGACTCAGATTCTGATTCTGAGACTCCTCTTAAAGTGCTCACAAATTCATTCCTTCATAGAATTGCAGCTCGGGCAAACATTTTATCTTACTATGATGTAATTTGGTGGGTGATAGATAATGTCACCATCCAAAACAAGACATTTTTTTCAGCTGCAGGAACAATATTCGGGTCTTTCAGAGCAGAGGACATAAAGGCAATGTACCATCTTCCAGATCCGCAAAAGGTCTACAACAAAGCTTTTATTAAGGATTTTGTTGCAAGTAATGAAACTCAGTCTAAGCCAATCAAAGAATGGAGGAAAGCTCCAGAGAAGAATCAAAATGAATCATCAGGTATGTACTCCATGGAGTCCCTTTCACCTCCATATTTCTATGTTGCCGTAATGAGGTGTAGACTATTTGGAAATGATAATTCAGCTAGATTTTTAATTCAAATGGTACCATTAATCCATTCTGCTGTGAATTCTGAAATCATGGATTGGGCAGTTATCCTTTCAAATAAGATAGCCAATAGAATCCTAGAGTATAGAAAGGATAAAAACACTAGAAACACAACCCCGTTTTACTTATGTGCCTAAATTTTATATGCCCTATGTTTTAACTCTGAATTTCTCATTCTTGGTTGGAAATGGACCCCCAAAGATCCGTTCCTATTTATATTTACCATAAGCTCTTATGGAAGGTACAGTTTAAAAAACATGTTTATAGAATTTGTGATGGTTTCCTCATCCCTGTCTATTAAACCATTTTGAACCAATTTCCTCCCCAGCTTTCTGAAAAAACTAAGACTGATATATCCCAGATTGGTGACTGGTTTGGAGAAGAGAAATTTACCTATGTCAGAGTATTTGGGAGTATAGTGGAGCCCCATATTTTACCTCTGTATGTCCCAGACAAACTGTTAGCACAAGAAATCTCTTACCAGTTAACAGTAGAAGGCATTTCAAGGTCTCTCAAGAATAATAAGAAACTAATGTGGCCTACTTTTCCATTTCAGTGTGGGCATTATACACTTAATAACTTCACACATGCTGAGAAGGAGGTCATCAAAATAAGGGATCTTAAGATCTCTACAGACCCAGGCATGCAATATGACCCGAAAAAAGTTGCATTTGATTTCACAAATTTAGTTTCAATCGCTCGATTTGAGCATGAGCCCGACTAATTTGATGATTTGTTTGTTTATATTGATAAATTTCCCCAAGTTTATGAATTGGCTAAATCAAAATTTCAGACCAAGGATGTGAATAAATTCATACTATTTAGAAGTCAGAGACTACTGAAAGCTCCTCTTGACCAGTTAAGAATTATTCTGTAAGAATTTGAGAATATAAAAACAGAGCAAAGGGAAAAAGAATATGCAGCCAAGAAAGCAAGAAAAGAAGCATCTACCAGCAAGGAAAATGTACAGACTGAAAATGTAAGCACAAGTGACAAGTGTAGAAATTTACTGAATAATGAAGATTTATCCACTGAGATTATCCTGATCATACACTAATTCGAATTCATGTATAACACATAACCTCTTCTACAATCGATCATCAATATGCGGAAATAGAAACAGTCGCATGTGCACATAAACAATAATCAAACACACATCTGACACAGTATGTAATGGGGAAAGCTTATAGCTAAAAACCCCCAGCTATTTTGTATATTATAATATAAGAGAACATGTAACAATCTCATTACAATACTCCTCACAAGTACTCAGTACTGTCTCCAAAAGTTACACACACTAGATCAGTTTTGAACAAGTCACGGGTTCAAAACTCCTCCACTGTTTGCCTGCCTCTACTGCGCAATCCAAGATGAGAGAATAGAATGAATGAATTCAAATTCCCTTGGCTTTAACTGCGCAATCCTCATTGGCAATCTCCTCCAATGATTGTGCAAATATCATGCACACTATAGTCACAAATGACAGTAGACTCCACCCTTCAACCCACCTCTAACACTGGTCTCCACTGAACTATCCATGCACTGCTGTTAACTGATGTGTTCTTTAGTTGAATAATGAGTTAATAATTAGTGAATTAATTAATAATTAATTCACACCACTCATCTCTAGTGTATTAGCCATTTGAACTAAATACAACTAGTTCAACTAAGTTAAACAGAACACAACTCCACTAACTGTCTCATCAACTCCACCAAACTTTGCCACATGAGTTATAACTGAAATCAACCATGCAATAGCTCAACTAACCCATAGGAAATTCGAATTTCCTTCTGTCAACTTCATGTGCCACATCCAAGCATCAAACTGAAGTGCTCCAAGAGGATAAGATAATGTTTATAGTCTAAATATTATTAAGGGTTAATAATATTTGACTGTTCTATTTTTAGACAGGCAGTCTAAAAATAGACTTCGACCTGTATGTCTAAAAATATTTGTCCATCTATTTTTACCAACTTGGACAATCATCCAATAATAGCATCCCGCAACTCCTAGACCATGCTCCATATGTCTAAAAATAGACATAGTATAAAAATAGACTTTTCGACAAAAATCACATGTGTGGTCCCCACCTAGTTTAGGTGATCACTTTCCAACTAGGATCAGGAAAGATGTTTCAGGAGGCCTCCTTCACTGTTTCTTGTTGCAATCTTCAACACTCCCTCTCAACAAGAAAGGACTGTCTTTGCATGCGACATGCAACTCCATGCATTCGCCCTGCAACCTTCACAAGCGCCATGCAACTCCATGCATGTGACATGCAACTCCATGCATTCACCATGCACCCTTTTCATGCGCCATGCAAACTCATGCATGCACCATGCAACTCCATGCATGCACCATGCACCCTTTGCATGCAATATCTCCAAAATAGAAAGGCCTCCAAACAACTCAATCAATCTGATGTGCCATGCAACTCCATGCATTTATCATCAAAGTCTTCAACTTCTGCTGGTACCACTGCACATGTCATCAGGAACCATTGCGCTATTGATCTCTTGCACCCATGCACTCTGCACTTGCTGTCAACTCTGATCCGCGCTCCAGTATCCGACACTGTCACTTTGATCTGCCTGCATCAATCCGGCCCCGATGCACTCTTCTTCGCATTTCGTGAGCACCTCATAGCCGAGGTTCAACTCATGATATCCACACCATCTCATGAATCTTGCCCAGAAATCTCCTCATGGGATTAATCATGCATGTCGCCCCACCTCATACCTGGTGGTATAGCTGTATGCACTCCCTTTGCCCGTCTGGCACGAAATTTCTCTGCATGAGTGGTTTCTCCCACTCCATGATCCTCTTGTGGCTGCTCCACACCCCGAGGTTCACTATCACCTGCATGAAAAACTTGCTCCCTCTCAAGCATCAATTGCATGTATTTCTCGCACTTCCCAACAGTAGGAAGCTCTGTAGACATCCCATCTACTTCAAGTCTGTAGAGATTCTTTGCTCGAATCCAAATATTCTTGACGTCACCATTTGCCTTGTGCCGAAGGAAAACTTTCCCTTCTCTAAAGACAACTTTATACCCTTTATCCTCTAACATTGCGACTGAGATTAAATTCTTTGTTAGACCTGGTACATGCAATACATCTTGTAAAAGAATGAGTTTACCTGACTCCCTCTGAAAGTTTATGGTACCAATGCCAGTCGCATTGTATCGTCCATTGTTGCCCAACTCAACATGCATCTGGAGATTTTTCTCCACCAAGTCACTGAAAATATTCACATCTCCCGTCATGTGAAAGGAAGCGCCACTATCAAAATACCACCCCGATCCCAATGCACTAGACACCATGCATGCGATCAATGAGAAGTCCAACTTAAATTGCAAGGCAAGAGCCTCACCAGCTGCAGCACCAGCAGCCTGCTTTTTCTTCTTCTTCTGTGGAAAATTCGTGGCATAATGCCCATGCTCGTGACAGTGAAAACACTTCACTTTGGACATGTCACACTCTTTACCATCTGCACCGGATTGAGAATAATTCTTCTTTCCCTTCTCCTTCCTTGCTTTGGCAGCCAAAGCGCAATCCTCTTCATCATATGCCTTTGATGAAGATCCATCCCTGGTACTCCGCCTTATCTCCTCTTGCACAAGATCCGACCAAAGTTGCTCCCATCCTGGAAATTTTTCCCGACCATTGACAGAGTCCTGATAGGAGTGCCAACTCTTCGGAAGCCCAAGGAGAGCCAGGTCTACCATGTCCTCTTCTTTGACAATCAAACCCACTTGACTCATCTGCCGCATTGAGTGAGCTTCGTGGTATTTAGATACTGTCGCCTCTCCATCTTAATGTTTACGAGTTTATCCGTTTATCTTTGAGCGCCGGCTTCATACATTCGCTCTTGCTCTGGAATAAATACGCCGGTGCTTTCCACATCAAATATGGAGAAGCTTTTCCATGCAGGCTGGATATAATGTGATCCTTCACGCCCTCCAATAGAATCCTTCGACATTTCGCCATCTTCTTTTGCCAAGCTTCAACTTCAGCGGGATCAGTAGGCTTTTGGACATCCATATCTACGAACTCCTTCAGCCCATTATCTTCTAATGCTGCCTCCATCTGATCTTTCCATGCAACATAATTCGAACTGCCTTCAAGGGCATATTCGAGTCGCAAACCATTGAAAGACATTTTCAACTCTGGCACCAATAAAAAATTCGAATTCCAAGCTCAAAACTCAACTGCTTCTGGATCTGTGAGAACAAATTATTTCCAGCACAGAGATCGACTGTATGGGAATTTACTGGATATATCACCTTTCAGAGAAAGGATGGATCCAGAGGCTACCTGGCCCGATACAGACTCTGTCTACCGAAATAATATTGTAATCACTGCAATAGATCCCGATGATCAATTCGCTTTGATACCATGTAGAAATTTGCTGAATAATGAAGATTTATCCACTGAGATTATCCTGATCATACACTAATTCGAATTCATGTATAACACATAACCTCTTCTACAATCGATCATCAATATGCGGAAATAGAAACAGTCGCATGCGCACATAAACACAATAATCAAACACACATCTGACACAGTATGTAATGGGGAAAAATTATAGCTGAAAACCCCCAGATATTTTGTATATTATAATAGAAGAGAACATGTAACAATATTAGTACAATACTCCTCACAAGTACTCAGTACTATCTCCAAAAGTTACACACAAACTAGCTCAGTTTTGAACAAGTTACAGGTTCAAAACTCATCCATTAATTGCCTGCCTCTATTGTGCAATCCAAGTTGGTCTAATGAGAGATCCAAGTTCGAATCTCCTTGACTCCAACTACGCAATCATCATTGGCAATCTCCTCCAATGCTTGTGCAAATCTCATGCACAACTGATCCTCCAACTGATAGCTTTACTCACCCTTTCATCTACCTCTTTCACTTGTCGCCACTGAACTGTCCATGCACTGAGTTAAAATGATGTGTTCTTTAGTTGAATAATGAGTTAATAATTAGTGAATTAAATAATATTTAATTCACACAAATCATCTCTAGTGTATTAGCCAGTTAAACTAAATACAACTAGTTCAACTAGTTAACCAGAACACCATCTCCATTAACTGTCGCATCAACTCCACCGAACTCCGCCACTTGAGCTCTAACTGAAGTCAACCATGCATTAGCTCAAATAACCCATAGGAAAAGCGTAAATCCTTCTGGCAGCTGCATGCCCCACCTCCGGGGGTCAAACTGAAGTGCTCCAAGAGAGTAAACTGAAGTTTAGAGTCCAAATATTATTAAGGGTAAATAATATTTGATTGTTCTATTTTTAGCCCGCCAGTCTAAAAATAGACTTCGACCTAAATGCTAAAAATAGAGATCCATCTATTTTTACCAACATGACCAATCCTCCAAGAATAGCATACTGCAGCTCCCGGTCCATGATCCATATTTCTAAAAATAGACATAGTCTAAAAATAGACTTTTCGACAAAAATCACATGTGTGGTCCCCACCTAGTTTAGGTGATCACTTTCCAACTAGGATCAGGAAAGATGTTTCAAGAGGCCTCCTTCACTGTTTCTTGTTGCCATTTTCAACAACAAGCCTGATGTGTAAAAGGAGAATACTGGCAAAAAAATAGATGAACCTATTGGGAAAGGAACTACGGTTCAAACAGGGAAGGAAAGTACAGGTATTGAGACCAACGTGCATGTTGAGAAAGAAAATACAATCAGTGAGGCTAATGTACAGACATAAAGGGAAGATATTGGTAGTAAGCCAAATAATCAACTTGAAAGAGAAAATACCACTGAGGATGTGGTGGATTCTACTAAATTTTTTGCTTCTTCCCATTTGCTAAATCAATACGAACAATTTGTTCAGCAAATAGGATCACAAAATGATCCTGAAGTTGACATTTTGAAAGACCAAGATATGGAAATAATTCCTAAGAATCCTAGAGAAGAAACTGTGTTGAAAGTAGAAGAGATTCCTCCTCTAGATGTATTTTATAGTCCTAAGCATAGGGTTGTTGTCAGGAAGCAGAGGAAGAGAAGAAGAACAGATCAAGAATCTCTTTCAAGATCACATGTTGAACTGATGAACATTTTCTGGAAAAATACTGAGGTGAAACCTCAGAGGATCTTACCAAATTATCACCATATGCAGGTGCCTATAGTGCATTCACTATAGACAAGGCTTCGGAATTCACACAAATGATGAAAGAAAAGGAAGTACAAATAGCTATGCTAGAGGAACAAGAAACTGAAAATCAACAAAAGATTATGCAGTTGGAACAGTAGTTTCAAGATGAAAAGCTCAGATCTAAAAAACTGGAAGGGAAACTCGGTATTGAGAAGAAAAATCTTGATCAACAAGCCTTGAATAAGCAACAACAGCTAGCTCAAGAGGTGGCAAAACTACAGACCCTACTACAAAATGAGAAAACAGCTAAGGTTGAGCAAGAGAAAGTATTCCAAGCAATATTGGACAAATTTATGGATTATCCTAAATTAAATCAATTTAAAACTGAAGCTCTTGGAACGAACAAACTACTGTCTCAGCAGTTGAATGAATTATGTCAAAATATGGCACAAGTCGAGCCCTTGTGTGAAATAACATCATCTTTAATAGATGAAGGAATCAACCTCAGGGTCGAGTTTGATGATGCAGATGAGAAAATTTTTGAATTTCTTTCATGGCAAGACTCAGAGCGAGGAAGGAATGCAAACCTTCCCGGGATTGAGGAACGACACAAAGAAATTCTGTTTACTGAATGGGAAAAGAATTTTATAAAAGGAGAAAGGGCTACATCAAGAGCCAGAAATATGAGGAATAATATAACACAGTTGGTTAATGATATCTTATATGCCACCAATTTAATTTCAGATTGTATTCCAGGTAAATTACCAAGGGTAAAGGAGACTGATACCAGCTGGAAATAAGAATTAGTCAACAAGATCAGCAAATCAAAAAACTTCAAGGAATTTCATGGGATATCATGTGGACATATCTAATCAAGCCACACAGTCAGCAAATGGCAATTAAATGCATTTCCAATGCCATTCATTGTATCATTCTAGAGTTTTCTGATACCACGTACACTGGTCAGTTACATTTGAGGCTAAGTCATCCAGTAGAGGTTAAAGATATGCTCAAAATTTGCTACCTTCACACATTGAATGTAGGGGAAAATCAATGAATTGGTTTCATTTTAATATCGCAATTCTATTTCTAGATTTCCGATGATGGATTGTAGCAATAGTTTTAGTTATTTTGTTTTATTAAGTTCCTATTTAAACCCCGTTCATGCATTCAGAAAGGGGTCCTGAATTTGTAATATTTTTGACTTGGATGTTACATTTTTGTACTCCATTGACTATTATATTTTTATAAAGGATCACATCTGGTGGTTTATGGAAAATTACCTCTGAGAATTGCATTCCTGTACCTTAGAGTTTGTTTTACATTGAAGCACTGGATCTGGATATTGAATTGCATCTGGAAAAGTATCGAGATGAATCTAGTATTTCTATCGATTTACTGTTATTTTTCTTATGTTATGAGATATTTTCTTTAAATTTGCTATCATTTATATGTAGTTATTTTACAAATATTTCTTTATACATATCATTTCTGAGTGTATAGAAATATTTCATCTTTCATAGTGTATACAAATGATATATAAAATAATGAATACAATGTGTTATTATAACTCTATTTAATTTCTTAAACAGAGTTATCATTATTTGATGCTACATATTTCAGTTAAATTATAATAAATTTTCATGGTTATTGATTTGATTGAAACAATCTTAAATTTGTATTCATATTTGATACCCATGCTAAGTTTTAGAATTATTTATTAGTTATAGATTAAATTAGATAGATTATTTAAGTTATTTTAGTTCCATTTTCCACTCATCCAATCATTCCATTACCAACCCATTTAGTTATTAGGAAACTGGTCCTATAAATACAGTCGAAGCCACCACACCAAACAGAAAAGGAGATGTCCTAAGGTCCTGACCGGGTGGTTTTCCCCCAATGTTTGAAGCAGTGATTTTCAAGGCTTCAAAATTTTTGGCGGTAGAAGGAGGGCCTAAGATATGAATGGCAGATAAATCCAAATCTACATGCCATTCTAAGAGTGACTCACCCTCATCACCCTCTTCAATTTCTTCTACATCTCAAATTACCAGGGAAGAAATTGATAAAAATATTCAAACACCCGCTACCAAAGTCTCAAACCAATCAGACAATCAACCTTCTAAGTCTCCTGAAATACAATCTTGAGTTCATAAACTCCAAGGGTTCTCATTATCCTTAGAAGAGTCTGAAATATCTCAAGGTAGTGTTACTTCACAATCTGTTTCTTCCAAACCTCTTACTAGCTTACAGAGTGAAAAAATTGGTATTCCTCTAAAAGAATTTCCTTTACCTAGTAGAGTTAAAACAAGAAAAACCCCATTGGAATCAGAAAGTGATATTAGTTCTTCATCGTAGATTCAGTCATCTGTTTCCCAAACCCCAACTCAGAAAAGTGCAGTTGTCTCAACATCGGCTATTCAGACATCAGTTGCCCAAACATCCTCTGTTCCAATATCATCTGCTCAAACAACATTTACTCAAATACCAGTTATCTCTTCTAGTCCTTCAACTGTTACTACTCAAACACCAGTTGTCTCTTCTAGTCCTTCAATCATCATCACAAAAATGGCACAAAGACCATGGACTAATACAGGAGCTATTGAAATGGCTGCACCTTTACATGATTTACCAGATCATCTTCAATAGTGGCTACCAAAATTTAGTCCTGACCTTGGTATAAAAGTGGAAGAACACATTAATAACTTTATGTTATCTGTAAATTTGAATGCAGTGGAACATGAAGATGTTGTGGTTAGGTTATTTCCTTATACTTTGCAAGGGGCAGCAGGATCCTAGTATTTTTCATTACCTTCAGGTTCTATTACAAGTTGGGATATTTTCCAAGAGAATTTTTTAACCAAATATGGAGATGATAGATCAATAGCTACCCTAATCAATATCTCTCCAATTTGAAGACAGAACCCAAATAACCCATCAAAGATTTTAATTCCCGATTCAATAAACTCTTGAATAAAATCCCTACAACATCAAAGCCTAGTGAGCAGGTCTGAAGTGAATTGTATATAATAGCTCTGCCTTCAAATATAGAATTTTTTGTTGATAGAGCTACTAAACTGACTTTGGCTGAAAACATGAAAGAAGCGATTGCAGTGGAAAAAAGGATTGTTGCTTTGGATAAGAAAAATGCCATTGAAGAAAGAAAATCCAAGAAAGTTAGCTTTAAGGATGATTCAAAGAAGAAGACACCTAGAGATCCATATGACATGGAAGGATTGCAACAAGTTATCAAAACCATGTCTAATGAGATGGTTGAGATAAAAAAGAAAGTGGCAGAGACTTCTACCAAGAGAGCATTCAGAAATTTCAAGATAAATCAAGCCTAATATAAACCTCCTAATTCAATCTCCAATGCAGAATCAAAAGAAGAAGAAGAAGAAGATACTCCTCCAGTATCAGATGAAGAAGATGAAAGAGAGGAAATAGCTGAATTACATGGGATGTGGGATTTCATTCTCCCTAACTTGGATAGTGGACAAGAAGCCATGCATGTAAGTACAAGGAGTAAATCTACAACGGAACTTTCTCAATCTGTTCCTAAGAAGAAAAGTACAACTCCAAGTACCAAACACAAAACCCCTGTAAAGAAAGCTTCTCCCCGACCCACTCAAAATCAGCCATCATCTTCTAATCCTCCTACATCAACATCTAAGACTTTGGTGGTATAAGATACCATGGATTATAACATTGTCGAAGACATGAAAAATAATAGAACGAACATTTACTTACATGAACTCAGCAAACATAAACATCAACAGAAGCTGCTATTGAAAGAATTAAATGCAAGAACTATTGCTCCTCTACCAAGCAGTGTAGTTTCTAAAGCAGCTAAGGGAACAGGTAAGCCACCAGATAAAGTAGATGCCACTGATACTATTCTTATTGGAGAAAGATCAAATTCTTAGACACCTCCTTTTCTTTTGACTTATGAAATTTATAACAAGAACTTGCATAATTGTTTGATAGATTCAGGAGAATCCTCTAATATAATGCCTACTTCAGTCTGTGCAAAATTGAATATTGAACCACAAAAGCTTGCAGTTCACATTGTAGAATTGGATCACTCTAAAGTCCAAGTTGTAGGAGAAATAAATTCAGTTACTATTCAATTAGCTTCTGATCCTAGAATTGTCCAAAGAATTGATATTCTGGTCGCATATATTCCTGAATTCTATGGATTAGTCTTAAGTAGGGATTGGTCTGCAAAGCTTAATGGTTATATCACAACTGATTATTCACATATGTGGCTTCCCTATAAAGGGAAACCAAATCAAATCAAAATCGAGCGAGAAAAACACATGATGCATACTGTGATAGAATTTGAACAAGAAAATGAACCTGTTGCTTTTAATAGCAATATCCTTGGAGGTTATTTTGCTGAATCATTCCTTGGGAATTTCACTACACCACAATCACCCTTTTCTGTAAATACTTTTATTTCACAAATTGAAAATTTTTCACAATCTGATTCTTCTAGAATTGTTAATGTTTTTGATACATCTGTAGATAAACCTGTACATAAATATTTAGTTTGGTCATTATATTTCGATGGATCAAAATCTAGTGATGGAGTAGGAGCAGGATGCATTTTAATTGATCCAGATGGAGAGAAAACCATGCTATCATGTAGACTAGAATTTGAGTGCACAAACAATACTGCAGAATATGAAGCCTTGATCCAAGGGCTTTATAAAGCCATAGGATTAAATGTCGAATACTTGAAAGTATATGGGGATTCTGAAATTGTCATAAGACAAGTAAGGAATACTATCCATTGTCTTTCAGGTCATCTCAAACATTATCAAACCCTTGTGCAAGACCTTACCACTCAATTTTTAGCATTCAACATCTTTTCTATCTCTAGAACTCAAAATACATCAACTGATTTGTTAGCTAATGTTGCATCCAAGCTCCTCCCTGCTGAAGATTACAGTCCTGATAGATTTTCAGTTGAATTAATATTTCGACCATCTGTTCCCAATAATATCACAAGATGGAGAGTATTCTATCATGATGAAGATATATTGAATTTCTTGACTTAAGAGAAATCCTATGACGAACAAATTAATGACGAAGATGATCACGATCTTCAAAATACCTCAAAAAGTAATGAAAATCCTATTCCTAAATCTGTTGTTAAACTTGAAGACCTATATGATATAAAAGACAGATTCAAGAAAGTTACTAATGCTAAACTTCAAAGTTCTACTTTGAAGTTTGAATTAGTAAATCTTGGTTCTGAGTCTAAACCTCAAAATGTTAATCTAGGACTTGAGTTAACTCCAGAGGAAAGAATTGCTTTCATCAAACTTATGAGTAAATATAAAAATGTCTTTACTTGGAATTATGAGGAATTAAAAACTTATGATACTTTTGTTATTCAACATACAATTCCAATGCTTTCTGATGTCAAACCTGTTCAACAGAAGTTGAGAAAAATGCATCCAAATATTGAGAGTCAAATCAAGGCAGAACTCAATAAACTTTTAAAGGCCAAAATTATTTTTCCTGTAAGGCATTCTAATTGGGTTTCCAACATGGTACCTATCAGGAAGAAGAATGGAGATATTAGAATCTGCATTGATTTTAGAAATTTAAATAAGGCATGTCAAAATGATAACTTCCCATTACCAACAATGGAACAAATACTTCAAAAAGTAGCTGGTTCTAAACTCATGTCTTTTCCTGATGTGTTTTTAGGATATAACCAAATATTGGTACATCCAGATGATAGGCTAAAAACCACTTTCAGAACCAAGTGGGGAACTTATGCTTATCAGAAAATGCCTTTTGGTTTAATAAATGCAGGAGATAATTTCCAGAGAGCCATGGATATAGCATTTGAGGGTCTAATTAATAGATCAGTTGTGATTTGTCTTGATGACATAACAATATTTTCAAAGAAGAGAGTGAATCATCTACATGATTTAAAGCATATATTTGAATTATGTAGAAGGTTTGGTATTTCTTTAAATCCAAATAAATCCTTCCTTGCTCTCAATGAAGGAAAACTATTAAGGTTTGTTATGTCAAAATATGGTATATATATTGACCCTAAGAGAGTGAAAGAAATTTCTGATATTTATTTACCTGATAACAAAATAATCCATGTAATCATTTCTAGGGCAAATCAATTTTGTAAAAATATTCATTCCTGATTTTTCTCAAATCGTTTTACCTATGCAGAATATGATTAAGAAAAATTCAGTATTCAAATGGGGGTATAAAGAGAAGAAAGCCCTTGATACAATCAAACAGGAAATCATTAATGCACTTGCACTGAATACTCCTGATTTTTCTAAAATTTTTGTTTTGTATACCTTGGCTACTGAAACATCCTATGCTGTTGTTTTAACACAGCTCAATGATCAACAAGTAGAAGCACCAATTTCTTTCTTTAGCTCAAATCTGCAAGGAACTGAGCTTAATTATTCCGATGTAGAAAAACAAGCCTTCGCTATGTTTAAGTAAATCAAACATTTTAGAACTTTTCTCCTAAAGACACATACAAAAATAATTGTCCCATTCTCTCCAGTCAGACAATTATTAATTTAAAAAGAAGTAGGAGAAAAGAAGGCTAATTGGGTGATAGCTTTACAAGAATATGATATTGATATTAAGCCAGCCAAGATTGTTAGAGGTCAAGGTTTTTGCAGATTATTAGCAGGAGCTCACAACATACCAGAACATCAAGATCAAGCTAATACTGTTCAAGTAAATCAGATAAGTGTTACAGATTCTGAATCTCAATATGTTGATCCGATCTTCTACTTGAAAAATGGGTATGCTCCTTATAATATCTGCTATAAGAAAAAATGTGCTCTAAGATTAAAAGCTAAAAATTATGAAATCATTGATGATGTGTTATTCAAAAGGAATTATGATTCAATTCTATTAAGATGCCTTGAAAAGACTGAAGCAAAAAAGGTATTGTAGGAATTACATGATGGACCAGCAGGTGGAAATTTTGGAGGTAATACCACAGCTCACAAAATCATCCATGCTGGATATTATTGGCCTACCCTTTTCAAAGATACACATGATTATGTGAGGAAGTGAGAAATTTGTCAAACTGCTAGTGGAAGACAAAGGAAGCCAGCTTTTCCTTTGCAACCAGTAAACATTGAGCTACCATTTGAGCAATGGGGGCTTGATATCATTGGAGAAATAGTACCTCATTCTTCCAAACAACATAGATACATCCCTACAGTAACAGATTACTTCAGAAAGTGGGTAGAAGAAATTCCTTTAAAGGTAGCCAATTCTGATGCAATTATTGATTTCATCGATGAATTCATCATTACCAGGTTTGGTGTACATAACGCTCATGTTTTTGACAATGCATCTTATTTTTCTGGAAATAGTATAATGGAATTTGCGATCAAAAGAGGTTTAAATTAAAATATTCAGAAAATTATTATCCACAAGGTAATGGTTTAACTGAATCTACTAATAAAAATCTCATCAAAATCATTAAAAAGACCATTGATCAAAATCAAAAGAGTTGGCACAAATCTTCAATCTTTGCACTATGGGCTGATTGTATTACTCATAAAGCTTCAATAGGAACTTCACCTTTCAATCTAGTTTATGGAAAAGAAGCTGTGATACCATCAAATTTACCGCTCCCATCATTAGCTCTAGTGCAATTTATTGAAGAAAATCCGTCATCATCTATTCAGTTGAGATTTGATCAAATTCTTAAATTAGAAGAAGATAGAGAGAAAGCAAAAACTATTCATGAAAAACATCAACAGCTTGTAAAAAATTCTTTTGATTCAAGTTCCACTGGATCCAAAACTTTACAAATTGCTGACCTTGTTTTGAAATGTGATAAAGCACATGAAGATAAAGGTAAGCATACGAAATTTCAAAAGATGTGGCTTGGACCATTTCAGATTACTGAAAAGATAGGCTCATATACATTCATTCTACAAGATTTAACAGGAAAGAAAGAATCTCTTCCTGTCAATGGGCTTATTTTAAAGAAATTCTTTTCTTAAGGAGGTAACCCCTTCTTACCTGTACATATTCCTTTTTGCAATTTTTTTTTATTTTGTAAATAAATGTTGTTAATAGTCTTTAATTGACCTTTTACTATTTGAAAATATTTTCAGAAAAAATACTATAAATACTTATTTTATGTAAATAAGAATTTTTATAGAAATGATTACAGTTTTGGATAGTTTAAAATAAGATGTTAAAATTTGAAAATTTTTTCAAAACATTTGCATGATCTTTTGAAACCTTGAAGAAAATGTAAATCATTATAATTTTATTAAGCAGAGAAAGGTTATCCATAAAAAGTAAATACTTTTCCAAGCTTTGGCATTCAAAAAACTCTGAAAATTGTCATCCATTGATTCTTAAGGATAAAATCATTTCACCCCATCCATTAAGGTTGTGATTTTTTAGAATGTAATTCTAAGAAATTATATGTCAAAATTAAGAGATAAGAGGTCTCATCACGAGCCTGTTTACCATGATCATAAGAAGTACTAAAACTGACATTACCAACTCTGCATACCAAAACAGGGTAATGGCTTACAATTATAAGACAAGGGGTCTCATCACGAGGCAACTTGTTTAGTTTCATTACAACTAGTGAATGGAATTGTTATTAATTGGCTACCAAACCAGAATAATGGATTTTAATAAAAAAAAATAAATAAATAAATAAAAAGAAGAAAAACATAAGATACAAGGTCTTATGAATTTATTTTTAAAGAATTATGATCTTAGTTGGATGGGACAATGAAATGATTAATGGTTAAAAGGTAACCTTGTTGAGACTATGAATGTTTGCAGGCAGCAGAGGCAATGCCTATGACAATAGAGTAAAACACAGAAGTTAAAATTGGAGGAGCCCCTTACTTCATTATTATCAACCAATCAAAGCTTAATAAAACCCAAAAAAAAAATTATTTTTGAGGAATTAGAAAGAAATTGTAAATGATTTTTTATTCTTTTTTGGAGTTAGATTTTATTTAAAATTTCTCTAAGATATTTTTCATTATCTTTAAAAATTTTTACTTACTAGAAATATAGTATTCATTTTATTATTCAGAGATAACTGATTCTTCCAGTGAATCGCCAATTGTTGTACAGTAAAACAACCCTCCCCATTTCAAATTTTTAGAAGAAATTTCATTTAGAAATAGGTCCCCTTTTTCTTTTTAGGAATAAAAGACTTAGATTAAATCCGATCATTTTGAATAAAACAAATAAATAATCCATTGTTTCATAAATCACATAGTGCTTATAAACAAATGAAACGTTGAAAATCCCTGATCCAATAAGATATAAAATTTTTTATCACATCAACATAATACATAAAGTGTTCATATTAAACAAAGTACAATGTGATACAGTAATCACAATCGTAAATCGGAGTTATTTTAAGTTGTCACATTCGTTTTGAAAAAATCCGGTGCGATGCGATTCATCGTAATCGCATTTTGGAAGAGTAATTTTACATGGACTTGCTTTATAAACTCCGACGCGATGGACCCCATCGCAAAATCAGGAATCACAAAGGCTTTAAGTTGTTACATTTGTTTTGAAAAACTCTGATGCGATGCGATTCATCGCAATCGCATTTAGGAGAAACAAACATTATATTCACTCATTATACAAAACTCCGATGCGATGGGCCCCGCCATCATCGTAATCACAAAATCGGCGAATATCGCTTACAACTTACTCTCTTTGAAAATAACCGATGCGATATACTATCATCGCAATCGGAAATCGGCGGAGATCATGATATGTTATTTGTTATCCTTGTTGAAAATTCCGGATGCGATCAAATATACTTTATCTTTCTATTTGTTTTATACTGCGCATATGATTTATTCATCGCAATCGAAAAATCCAATAAGAAATTTTTTATTCTCATTCGAAAAAACTCCGATCTCCTATTGTACGTTTACTAATAAATAGAAAATCAAACAAGTAATGACGATTGATTCTATTTTGAATGTGTGAGTGTGTCTCTTAGAGAGGGCATTTAAGTTTTAACACGAAGTTAATAAATTGAAAATAACGAATAAATATTTTCATATAAGCTGTTCTCCTCATTGCATTTTCACCACGTCTGAGAGCTTTTCTCCCTTGCAGAACCGCAGAACACCCAATCCTTTCATTTTTCGAGCAAGTGAGACATTAACAGATGAACAAATGTCTAAGAGATATAAGAAAGCAAAGTCTGATGCCGCTGCAAATTTGACTGCTATTCCCATAGTACCAAAAGAAAAACCAACGAAACTCAAGCTGGTAACAGATACTTCATGCTAGGAACTTGGAAAAATGACTTGGGAAGATGTATATAACCTGATTGAAAGATAAAATCCTAAGGTTACTGAAGTAAAGGCAACAGTCCCTGATGAAGATGACTCAGATTCTGATTCTGAGACTCCTCTTAAAGTGCTCGCAAATTCATTCCCTCATAGAATTGCAGCTCGGGCAAACATTTTCCCTTACTATGATGTAATTTGGTGGGTGATAGATAATGTCACCATCCAAAACATGATATTTGTTTCAACTGTGGGAAAAATATTTAGGTCTTTTAGAGCAGAGGACATAAAGGCAATGTACCATCTTCCAGATCCGCAAATGGTCTACAACAAATCTTTTATTAAGGATTTTGCTGCAAGTAATGAAACTCATTCTGAACCAATCAAAGAATGGAGGAAATCTCCAGATAAGCATGAAAATGAATCATCAGGTATGTACTCCGTGGAGTCCCTTTCACCTCCATATTGTTATGCAGCCGCAATGATGTGCAGACTATTTGGAAATGATAATTTAGCTAGATTTTCAGTTCAAATGGTACCCTTAATCCATTCTGCTGTGAATTCTGAAATCATGGATTGGGAAATTATCCTTTCAGATAAGATAGCCAATAGAATCCTAGAGTATAGAAAGGATAAAAACACTGGAAACACAACCCCGTTTTACTTCTATGCCTACATTTTAGATGCCCTATGTTTTAACTTTGAATTTCCCATTCTTGGTTGAAAATGGACCCCCAAAGATCCCATTCCTATTCATATTTACCATAAGCTCTTATGGAAGGTAAAATTTAAAAACCATGCTTATCGAATTTTTCACGGTTTCCTCATCCCTGTCTATCAAACCATTTTCAACCAATTTCCTCCCTGGCTTTCTGAAAAAGCTAAGACTGATATATCCCAGATTGGTGACTGTTTTGGAGAAGAGAAATTTACCTATGTCAGAGTATTTGGGAGTATAGTGGAGCACCATATTTTACCTCTGTATGTCCCAGAAAAACTGTTAGCACAAGAAATCTCCTACCAGTTAATAGTAGAAGGCATGTCAAGGTCTCTCAAGAATAACAAGATACTAATGTGGCCTACTTTTCCATTTCACCCTGGGCATTATACACTTAATAACTTCACACATGCTGAGAACGAGGTCATCAAAATAAGGGATCTTAAGCTCTCTATAGTCCGAGGAAGACAATATGACCCGAAAAAAGTTGCATTTGATTTCACAACTTTAGTTTCAATCACTCATTTTGAGCATGAGCCCGACGAATTTGATGATTTATTTGTTTCTATTGATAAATTTCCCCAATTTTATGACTTGGCTAAATTGAAGTTTTAGACTGAGGATATGAATAAATTCATGCTATTTATAAGTCAGAGACTGCTGAAAGCTCCTCTTGACCAGTTAAGAATTATTCTGAAAGAATCTGAGAATATAGAAACAGAGCAAAGGGAAAGAAAATATGCAGCCAACAAAGCAGGAAAATAAGAATCTACCAGCAAGGAAAATGTACAGAATAAAAATGTAAGCACAAGTGACAAGCCTGATGCACAAAAGAAGAATACTGGCAGCAAAATAGATGAACCTATTTGGAAAGGAACTACGATTCAAACATGGAAGGAAAGTACAGGTATCGAGACCAACGTGCATGTTGAGAAAGAAAATACAGGCAATGAGGCTAATGTACAGACAGAAAAGGAAGATATTGGTAATAAGCCAAATAATCAACTTGAAAGAGAAAATACCACTGAGGATGTGGTGGATTCTATTGAAATTATTGTTTCTTCCCATTTTCTAAATCAATACGAACAATTTTTTCAGCAAATAGGATCACAAAATAATCCTCAAGTTGACATTTTGAAAGACCAAGATATGGAAATCATTCGTGAGCATCCTATAGAAGAAATTGTGTTGAAAGTAGAAGAGATTCCTTCTCTAGATTTATTTTATAGTCCTAAGCATAGGGCTGTTGTTAGGAAGCAGAGGAAGAGAAGAAGGACAGATCAAGAATCTCTTTCAACATCACAAGTTTAACTGATGAACATTGTCTGGAAAAATACTGAGGTGAATCCTTCAGAGGAACTCACCAAATTATCACAATATGCATGTGCCTACAGTGCAGCCACTATAGACAAGGCTTCAAAAGTCACACTAATGATGAAACAAAAGGAAGTACAAATAGCTATGCTGGAGGAACAAGCAACAAAAAATTAACAAAATATTATGTATTTGGAACAACAGTTGCAAGATGAAAAGCTCAGATCTAAACAACTAGAAGAGCAACTTGGTATTGAGAAGAAAAAGCTTGATCAACAAGCCTTGAATAAGCAACAGCAGCTAGCTCAAGAGGTGGAAAAACTACAGACCGTACTACAAAATGAGAAAACTGCTAAGGCTGAGCAAGAGAAAGTATTCCAAGCAAGATTGGAAAAATTTAGGGATTATCCTAAATTATATCAATTTAAAACTGAAGCTCTTGAAACGAACAAACTACTGTCTCAACAGTTGAATGAATTATGTCAAAAGATGGCACAAGCTGAGCCCTTGTGTGAAATAACGTCATCTTTAATAGATGAAGGAATCAACCTTAGGGTCAAGTTTGATGATGTAGATGAGAAAATTTCTGAATTTCTTTCATGGTAAGACTTAGAGCAAGGAAGGAATGCAAACCTTCTTAGGATTCAGGAAAGACACAAAGAGATTATGTTTACTGAATGGGAAAAGTAGTTGATAAAAGGAGAAAGAGCTACATCAAGAGCTATAAATATGATGAATAATATAACACAGTTGGTTAATCATAGCTTATATGCCACCAATTTAATTTCAGATTGTATTCTAGGTAAATTACCAAGGGTAAAGGAGACTGATACTAGGTGGAAACAAGAATTAGTCAACAAAGATTAGCAAATCAACAAACTTCAAGGAATTTCATGGGATATCATGTGGACATATCTAATCAAGCAACACAGTCAGCAAATGGAAATTAAATGCCTTTCCAATGCCATTCATTATATCATTCCAGAGTTTTATGATGCCACGTACACTAGTCAGTTACATTCGAGACTAAGTCATCTAGCAGAGGTTAAAGATATGCTCAAAATTTTCCACCTTGGCACATTGAATACAGGGGAAAATCAATGAATTGGTTTCATTTTAATATCACAAGTCTATTTATAGATTTCCGATGATATATTGTAGCAATAGTTTTAGTTATTTTGTTTTATTAAGTTCCTATTTAAACCCCTTTCATGCATTTAGAAAGGGGTCCTGAATTTTTAATATTTTTGACTTGGATGTTACATTTTTGTACTCCATTGACTATTATATTTTTATAAAGGATCACATCTTGTGGTTTATGGAAAATTACCTCTGAGAATTGCATTCCTGTACCTTAGAGTTTGTTTTACATTGAAGCACTGGATCTGGATATTGAATTGCATCTGGAAAAGTATCGAGATGAATTTGGTATTTCTATCGATTTACTGTTATTTTTATTATTTTATGAGATATTTTCTTTAAATTTTCTATCATTTATATGTACTTGTTTTACAAATATTTCTTTATACATATCATTTCTAAGTGTATAGAAATATTTCATCTTTCACAGTGTATACAAATGATATATAAAATAATGAATACAATGTGTTATTATAACTCTGTTTAATTTCTTAAATAGAGTTATCATTATTTGATGCTGCATATTTCAGTTAAATTATAATACATTTTCATGGTTATTGATTTTATTGAAACAATATTAAATTCGTATTCATATTTGATACCTGGGCTAAGTTTTAGAATTATTTATCAGTTATATATTAAATTAGATAGATTATTTAAGTTATTTTAGTTCCATTTTCCACTCATCCAATCATTCCATTACCAACCCATTTAGTTATTAGAAAACTGGTCCTATAAATCCAGTCGGAGCCACCACACCAAACGGAAAAGGAGTTGTCCTAAGGTCCCGACTGGGTGGTTCTCCCCAATGTTTGAAACAACGATTTTCGAGGCTTCAACACAACCCTAATGAAAATTCCATGTAATAAAGTTAAGAATAATAACCATGGTTGATGGGACACTTATTCCAAGCTTAAGGGTTGGAAAAACATCCTAGTGGGTGTTCATTTCGGTTATTATGGCTAAGGAAATTGGAAAAGGAAAAGGAAAAGGCTTTTGAAATGGAAAATGGAATTTGTGGCACATTTAATTATGAAAAAAAATAGAAATTAGGATAATAGGGAGATGAAAGGTCATAGGTTGCATGTGAGGAGGAAAATGAATGAAAATAATGGAAAATGAAGAAAATAGAGGCATCATCTATAAAAAGGATTTTGAGGGTCAGTTCGTAACATTTTTTTAGTGCATTTTTGGTGCTCTCTCATTATTCTCTCTCTCTCTCTTCCACTCTTGGACATTTATATTTTCTTGGATAATTTTTGCATTGGACCAAGAAAGGAAAGAAAACAAGAAGAAGGAGGAAGAAAGAAAGGAAGAGAAAGAATCAAGAAGCTACAATAGGATTATTGGAGGGTATTGATTTGGATGTGTGTTTTCCTTATTTTATTTCATGGTATGGGTTTTCACCATGTGTGGCAGTGTTTTCAACCTAGCCTTGCCACTTCTGGATAGCCATGGTGTTGTGGAGTTTCCATTTTTTGGTTTATCTAGACTACCAAATGGATTCAAAACTGAGTGGGGTGGATCTCCAAATTGATATAACACATGGCCTAGTAACCCTAAACTAGACTATGGGTTGCAGCATAGCCAGATAGTGTGTAGCCTCCATAGGACTAGGAAATCCTCAACTACTGAATGACAAGATATACGCTAAATCATAGAGGTGGTTTGGTCTCTATCAGGCCTAGGAATCTTGGGTTTGGGATAAATGGTAAGGCTTAGAGAGTATGTCTTGGTTTAGGGCCTACTAACCCTTGATTCAGACTATGGGTTGTGGTAAAGCATGAGAGACTAGGAGATAGGAAAATTCCTCACAGTTTAGGTGGAGAGAATCCAGTGATATCGATGATTGTGTTGGCGTAGTGCTCAAGTGTAGATCATGGTAAAGCCTGGTTTATGATTGATGAGGGTGAGGTGGTTTAGATTTGGGATTCCTTGGTTTGTTTTTTCGGTTTGAGTCCCACATTCATGTTTGGAATATGGGAGAGGGGTGATTGGCTTAAGAGACATTTCGGTCAACCAATATATGGTCAAGTAGAATGTGGTACTCCCATCAACAGTTGGTTTTTACATACATTAATCAAGAGATCATTCCTTTGGTATTTGGTATGAAAATGTATTGGTTTATGTATGGATTTTATTTTTGTTGTATCCATTGTATTTCTGTTGTTATTGTGCCAGTTATAAACACGTATTCGATCAGTGATGATGTATGGCTCTATCCATGTTTTTACTTGTACATGAATACACAAATTATCTACAGTCAAATATATTGTATTTCATATTATGATGTAAGGATGAATGTTTCTTAGCGATTCTCAGATAATTATGAGACACGTATGTTTAATTCTATTGTTTACACCTATAGATGCAATGTTTGTGAAATTTTTGACAAAATTCTTGTCATGGATAGGAGGGGTGCAGAGGAGTTACTGATGATTTGATTTATTCTATTCCTTTTTATTAATGTTATTCATCATACCCTATAATTTCATGAAGTTCTAGGAATTGACCTAGGTTGTAGGGCTAAAAAGGTGGCATAAATCCCTTAGTTGTAGGCACAAAACTGGCCAAACTAGGCCCTGGCCGCTACCTTGCGTTGGCATGCCTGCAGATATAGGATTTTAGCCACTACCTTGCATTGGAATTCCAATGGATAAGGCTCAAATTGGTCAAAAATTCAGACCCCCTCCAGGGATAGATGTTTGGGAGGTTGGGTTACCTCCTAGCGATGTTTTTGATGATGTGTAAGGTGTGTTTTTCTTGTTTTCGTCGGTTCCACTTCCTTAAGGTCATCTAGGAGGTTGAATCTCATATTAGTAGCTTCTCGTCGCATGTTTACCCCGATTTTCTGATTACTTGGGTAGACGTGGGAGGAGGGTGTTACACTCAAATCCTTCACTAGGAAAATGTTTATACGTATCTCATCCCCGAGACTAAAATGGGTGGTTCATTTTAAAAATTTTGGTATGTTATAAACAATTTTAATGCATGTTAGTTCTAATTATAAAGCTTATGGAAACTAGTGTTATAAAATAGGAAATATTCCTTGGTATGCCTTGTAGTCATAAGGATTCTACATATTTCCTAATGACTTGTATACCAGTATGTTTAAAATCCACAAATTTTATATGAGATAAAATACTAGAATGCATCTTCTGGAATTTCCCCCTTATTGAGCTTACATGGGTTTTGGTTGAACCTATATAAACAATTTCTTGAATTATAATTTAATCATAACCACAAACTAGAGTTGAATGAAGAAAGATCACAAATATATGATTCCTTTAAGGGTGTTGTCATTCATTCATACATCCTAAAAATGTTTTATCTCAATAATTTTTATCACAAAAAATATGTTTACATAATATGAAACAAAATGTTCTAATATTTTGCAACAAAAAAATAAAAACTTTTTCTTAAGATAGTCTAAAGTTACATGTGCATATGGCATGAGGCATTAAACCTCTTAGTAAAAAATGTGGCACTAGAAAAAATAGGATCTAAATAAACAAGTGCAATCATTTTTTAGTAGGTTTCTTTCTGTTTTTTAATATGTATTTAGCAATGATATCTTGATATTTTCCCCCTTTAGCTACTGTGGTCTCTAGTGTAAGATTTCTTGTTGTTGATTTAGTCCTACAACAATGTTACAACCAATGGGGCCGAGCATCAACCACAATAAGAAAGAAATATTAAATTCATATTTATAGTTATTATTATCACAAATTTTTTATTAATAAAAACAATAGTAGAGTTCTTTACTTTATTCAATAGTGGAGGGAAGCAAAATAATTTTGGATGTGGCCATATGTTCCTCCTCTTCTCCGACCACATTCTGTACATGCTTTGGTGAAGAAACAAGAAAGGTTATAATTATTACACCATTTTCATTTAAATATTTTTAATTTTATTCCATACTACAATTTTTTTTATAACACATGCAATACCTCCAGTCCGAGTTGAACATCAGTCTCAAGATTAGGCATTCCACCATCAGTAGGATCATGTGTTGTATCTGAAATGCTTGCCTAATTTTTACAATCAAGCACAATAATCTATGGCCAAAAATAATAACCAATATATTGTACAAGTAATGATTTATAAATGTGTTTTGTTGCTTTTATTTTCTTCAGTGTTAGGTTGGGTGGTGGAAGATTGTGAAGACCTCAAGCTTATCCTCCATTCAACCATGGATTAATAGTTATACTTAAAAGCAAGATGTATGTATTCCTTCATGGGAGCCTCCTTCAATTGGAAACCATACAATGTTTCATTAGAACATGATTTTTTTTATTATATTAAATTAAACTTGTTAACAATTTTTGTGGCCTATTTCAAGTAACCATCCGAGCCAAGATGATGTTGCCCATGTCTCGTTAGTCTAGCCATTGTGGCTTTAGAAGTATCTGGGATCCTATATTTAAAACATTAAAAAACTTAATTAGTTATCGTAATGATGATAAGACATCATAATTACATTATTAAAAGTTCCTCTAATGCGGAGCCAAGAGGAATAATTTAACATAAAAGAAAACATAAAACTTTATTAACTTAATTTTTCTCCAAAAATTAGCTTTACAAACCAATTACATCGCTATTTATTCTAGAGGAGGAAAACTCATAAATTCCTCAAAAGAGAGAACACCTTCCTAGATATTTGGACGAATTTGAGAGAAATCCTCTCAATTTTAGGAATCTATCCTAGCCACTTAATATCCAGAAGATAATAAATCTCCATAAAATCTAGAGTTCTCTAAGATTTTACAAATTAAAAAAATAATAAATACAAAATAGAATATGATCTCGCATTATAATCCACAGGTAAAATAAATTCCTGGTCTCTCGATCATATGTCTTCAAAAATTGATTAACCTCCTCCTCGATTCCAAACTTTAGTATGTTGTTGATCATCCATTCTTTGTTGTTTTGCTTCAATGGTTGTGAATTTTAATTCCTAGGGTTTCCAAATTTTGTGTTGAAATTCTCCTCCTTCTTTGTTGATGTATACTCGGGTAGTCAAACATATCACATTGTTGTATTTCTACCTCTTCTTGAAATATCTTGGTTTATGTTATTTTTCCATTAGTTTCCTTAATTCTTCAATGTTAATATCTAATCTAATTTCCCACTGAAGTTTATTGTTAATAACTTGGAATATCAATTCATCATATTTAACATTAATTTTAAAATTACATTCAGGTTCCAAATTTTCATTGATTGAACATTTCTCTTCCTTATCCACAACTTGATTAGATTCAGGCTCCATCAACATATTCTCTAGCAATTGTAATTATTATTCACATTTCATAAGAATTTTAGGGTCAATTTTAGAAATCATATCAAAATATTGGTTTTCATCCCTGCATGAAACAAAATTAGTGTCATGTCCATAATTTGCAATACATCCTACATCCACACACCAATTGTTATATTTAAAAACATAAACCTTTATAGACTCAACAAATGAATTTTTCTTAAAGTCTTGATGATGATATTCCAAACAATTATCATTCTTGTCATACTATTTGTTGAATATTGACCCTTGTTCAGCTTCACAAATGAATACATTCATCTTCATTATGATGAAGTTTTTTTGCTTCCCTTCACAAAACTTTCAACTTGTGTTTCTGTCTCCTTGCAATCAACTGCTTGATAGGCCATATAGTTTCCTTCTTCATTACCCATCCATGTTTCTAATTTTGTAGTAGCTCCATCAACAAATCAAGTCATTCCTTCAACTCATTTATATCTTTCTAGAACTCTTCATCACTTATGCCAAATTCTATGCCATTGTTGTGGCTTTTCTCTAAATTATGCAAATGGCTATCCCTAGTCATCTGCATCTCCTTTTCCATGAACTTTACCTTGTTCACTGCAACCTGCAATAAAACTAACACCTTACCATGTTATATCTTCTTAACTTGGCCAATGGTTCACTTTACTTGAACCTTCTTCTGAGCACTCCTTGCTCCTCTGGCTGTTGTACCTCCTTAGCTCATTCACTGAGAAATGTTTCTTGTCCTTTGTACATTGTTATCTCATTCCCACTACAATTTCTGTTCCAAGCACCTACAATCATTGCAATCTACAATTGATGCAAGTACATTGACTATATTTTTGGCTATCAGGCTCCACTGATCATGCACCGAATAACAACGAATAAAATTTGACTTTGGATCAAATTCAATATAAACATATTTACTTGACTAGAATCACTTAAATTCATAAAATCTCATGTCTTCACATAAATATAATTTTATACTTGACTCCACTTAACTTTGTCTTCAATTTCTTTCAAAATTTATTTTAATCAATTCAAAAAAATTATTTAATAAGCATTAACTCCTTAAATTTGACTTAACCCTACTCATTTGTCACGGGATTTCATGATTATTGCAACTCATTACATAGATTTTGGAATACATTCATGATTACCACTTGATTTTATCAACTTTATTTTTAATTCAAGCCAATATTCAACTTAATTAAATCTCTCTCATGTTCCACTCATTCTCTCATCAAGCATTAACTCTCTGTCCTACTTAAGAGTCCACTCATCTTCCACTATTTTCTTTCATATATTAAATGTGAATACCTCCACTCCTTTCAATAAAAAAAATAATTTACCACAATAATTATTTATGGTAAGTGAGTGGAAATTCCATGTGCATGTTTCTAATCAACTTTGGGAAAAAATATAAATGTGACTTCATCCTAATATCCAATGCACATCAACGCAACATCAAAACATTAATAAAGTATCTAAGACATATCAATGTAGCATAAAAACATTAATGCCATCTATTTAAATTGTAAAATGATTTATTGTGATCTCTTTCGGCCAACATGGGTTTTAATATTCTTGGCTTCACATCACCCAGATTGTCGCATCTCAACGCAGAAATTTCAGCATACTTACCACGTTGATTATCTCAAAATCAATTAGAACAGGTTTCAATAAATTTCCCCAGCAATATAGACATGATACTCACCATTAATTATTACATAATCTAAAGAAATAATTTTGTTGTTTCTCTTCAACCCAACTCTCAACATAATGTTGTTCCTCTCTCATGCTGATACAAATTCTCTTCGAGCGATATGGAATTCATTGAATTTTTGACAGCGAAATGATTTTTCCTTCGCTCAACGCCTCCTTTTGGGCATTCTATCAACAGGGAACCCACAACCTATAGAATTTTTCAAATTCTATTACACATACTCAGATAATTCCTGGAATTTTAAATGTCTCATTCCGAGAGAAATCTGGTGGTCATTAGGGGAATTTTGAGGTCTAAAATGGGCCTCATAAGAAAAATGTACAACAAAAATAAACTTTATAACAACCAATAGGATTCAAGATGATGATGTCATCCATAATGGATGATTCACCATTTTTGGAGTAAAAGAGTAAAAATATTAAAAAATAATAAAATAATAAAACTACTTTTTCAACTCGTATTTTAAACTTATCTCCCAAACTTTTTACTCAAATTTCGAGTGGGAGTACTCGTTGGATGCGGAATTTAATTCCTCATCCAAGGAGTACCCATGTTGCATACTTTCGATGAACTCTTCTACACGAAAAATGAGAAATACATAAAAAACGTGATTGTAATCACGTTTTTTTTATGTATTTCTCATTTTTCGTGTAGTAGGACCCATCGAAAATATGCAACATGGGTACTCCTTGGATGGAGAATTAAATTCCGCATCCAACGAGTACTCCTGCTCAAAATTTGAGTAAAAACTTTGGGAAATAAGTTGAAAATATGAATTGAAAAAGTAGTTTTTTCATTTTTCCCTCTAAAATTTGATGATGTCATCAAATCTTATTAGATTTTTTCCACTATTATTTTATAATTTCCTTAGGAGGCCCATTTTAGACCTCAAAATTCCCCTAATGCATGATCTTGTGATGAATGCTACAATTCTAAATTCACAATGGAGCCAATCCCCTATGCAGCAAAACACACTTCTTTACGATACCAATGAGTTTTATAATGTCAAGAGACACTTCTCCAAGTGTTTCGTAACTTCACAGTGGTAGCATATATTTGTTCAGTAATAAGACCCAAATTCTAAAAAATAAAAAATTTCTGAAGAGTCTCCAAGAGTGACTATACAACTTTTTAAAAATGTATTACAAATATTAAAATAAAAGGAACATTGGGATTTACTTACAATTGAGTCTGATTATTAGAACTTATTAGAAAACCAGATCGCATTCTCTTGTTCCACACACAAGTATTATCCTCCACTCAAATAACATCCCTTCAAACTTGTGAGGATCGATAAAAAAAACTACTAATATTTGGAGGCATATGTATCTTATATGCTCACTAATACTCACGATTGCATTTTCCTGTGCATGATGGTCAATGATGTCTTTCAACATAAAATGATTTAGTGAGCACTTCATGTGATTTGTGCTATAATGGAATAACTTAATTGACACCAGCAGGAAACTGTAGTTTATTCTTTCTGACATAGATCACCATGTTTCAATCTGAACAATTTCACACACTTTCACGTACAATCTTCTTGCCCAGGCTTCATCGAAGCTTAATTCCTTCCACACTATTCCCCATTTTGTTCTCATAAAAATAATTATTACATAGGCTATGATACCAAAACAATGCAAATCTAAGAGGAATAATCTAACATAGAATAAAACGTCAAATTTTGTTAAATTAATTTTTCTCCAAAACTTTGATTTACAAATGAATTACATGGTTATTTATTCTAGAGGAAGGTTCTTCAATTCCTCAAAAGAGAAAACTCCTTTCTAGATATTTGAAGGAATTTTAGAGAAATCCCCTCAATTTTAGGAATCCATCATAACCACTTAATCTCCAACAAATTCTAGAAATATCCATAAAATCTAGATGTCTCTAAGGTTTTACAAATTAAAAAACTAATAAATACAAAATAGAAGATGCTTCTGCATCATTCTCATGCATTCATGGTCCTGATGGATTCTTCCATGCTTTTCGAAGTGTTGCCTTCTCTTGTGAATATACGATGAGATCTCTCCACTAAATCTATGGAATCGATGGAGGGTGCCCCTTTCCAACCAAGACCTATACTAGTCCCACAAGTATTTTAAATGTAGGAATTCCTTTGAGGTAACTCCATATTTCTTGAAAGTACCATCGTCGAAAAGGAAAACCATCATGTTAATAACTTCACCTTTTAAATTTTAACTTGGGGATTTCCAGTTTGTGTGAATGGATGATCTAAACATTTCCAAGGTTGTGTCATATAAACACATCTAAAATACATCATTTCCTACAAAACAATATTATCATTAGTTTAAAATATACACAAAATATACGTTAATTTAATTTATGTTGTACTTAATATTTAAAACACCTGTTAAACACATTAAAATTTCTCTATTTTCATGGGGAAATTGTCATCATCTACCAAGAATGTGATCGGTAATGATCCTGTGCTAGTAACATAGGAAGATCCATGAAATCTCACTTCAAATTGTGCAATCAGATGATGCATTATATCCACAATATCATGTGTATATCTTGATATACGTTGTTTATGGGGGTGAAAATACTATTGTGGATGGTTTATCGGGTGTACTGGTGTCAATGACCTGTGACTAACTCACAGGTGGAGCATTGGAGTTGCTACCAACATAGGCCCCCATATTCATAGCATGAAGATCATACTCCCAAAAAATCCCATAAAATAAATATTTTTTTATAAATGATGATATCACTAAATCATAAACAAATAAATCGGATGAGTAAAAATAGTTTCTCACACCATACCGACAAACTTGTTGCACCAAGGTTCTAATTTCACCTTTTATCTCATCTCTCTCAAGCTTAATAAAAACTAAAGAATTAAGTTTCTTGTTTTCTTTCATTTTAAGCTTCTTTATTCTCTGGGTTGGATCAACGAACATAAAAATTTCTTCATAAGTAACCTGTTCCTTATGACCATCTATGGACTGCTCTAAGGTCAGCGCCTTCCCCTTATCACCTTGTTAGAAATAAGTTTAATTTTCAATTCATCCACAGTTAATCATCATTATATTAATAAGAAAACCGCTACTGGCATATCTCGAAATTTATATAGAAACTTCACGTTATATCATGGCCAATATAAAAGGTTCTAAATTTATAAGAGCTTCTTCATCTTGGAAGGATCTTGCAAGAGGAATTATGACAGGATCAATATATATATATTCCATATTGTATCGAAACAATAGTTTGAAAAGGATGAGGAATGCATTTTCTCAAGTTGGTCATATGCATAGTGAATCTTTCATTTAGTTATATGATGCCTAAACACATGAATTTTACTTACTCTATAATGGATACAATTCTACTTGGATATATATCTCATGGTCATATTATTTTACGTACAACTACACTTATGTATACGTGTTGTGAGGTTGGTGCCCTTTGCCCTTGATCAACTTGACACGATATTTTAACCATTACATATTAAAATATTTCCTCAAATTACAATATGCATAGCAATATATTGTACTAAATGAAAATCATAACATACAATAGATATTTCTTACAAGTCGGGTAAAAATGAATTCACACCACCCCCATAATAGCAAGATTTGTATTTATTATATTAAAATTGTAATCAATGAGAAACTCTTCCCTTGAAGCTATTGATTTAATGGCATATACGAATACACGGTTTCCTTCACATTACTCTAATATGCAATTAGGTTTCTTATTTGTGGTGACCGTGTACTATTTATAAATGCTACAATATTCCTTGGTGCTTTTGGCCTTCCGTCAATACACATAGTTGCGACTTTATTTTCATCATTTTATTTTAGAAGTATATAATTTGCAGCCACTCCATATCTTCACATACTTTTTTTATGTTTTACTAACCATACCCAATCATTGTATTTTTAACAGGGTCTTATATACTCCATCAATTCAATTAATCCTTCGTAACGTACCTTTATTCCATCCATAGTGTTAGCACTGCAATTTTTCAAAGTCTGGTCATCATTGTAGTTGTGTCTTTGATCCTCCGTTGTCCCTTATCCTATGGTTTAAGGCCCTTTACGGTTAAACTGTGTCAAATTTTTTATCATTTTTAAATAAAATCCAAACAATTTGAGTCCAATAGTTTGTTTTGCATCTTAGAGTGATTAGGGTAAATTTTCTTTTAATAATTCTTTTAACTACTTTGAGTAGTTAAGGTCATGGGTTTAGCTTGAGAAGTATTATTTATTCACAAATGATATCTTCTATCAAAAGCTAAGGACAAAATGTCAGAGTCATGAGTTATTTTAGGAATAACACAAAAATAGCTACCTTTTCTAAAAATACAACTATTTTCTTCAGAAAAATCTGGTTTCACAAGCAACACAGAAATAATTACCTTCTTAAAAAAAGTAGTTATTTCCTTCATAATTTGTACAAGGAGGTGAAAAGGCATTTCTCAGGTGAAAATACACCGCTCTTTGGAATAATTGAAGATATGGTAAAAAAAGAGGTATTACCCTTTTGAAAGATGGTTATTTCTTATTAGAGGATTCATTAAAAGGAGGTTGGCAATTTTATTTGCTAAGGCTAGTTAAATCTAATGCTACTCATTAAAGGTGAAATAAATCAAGGTTGTGGTATGAGTAGCTATTAGTTAATTATTCATTGGAATGAAATGTTTGGTGGAGTGATCTGGCACCAAAAATTTGAACCATTTGACTTCGTGTCACTTAGCCTCATCATGATTAAGGACATGCAGAGCTTTCTTTCCCATTTACCCCGAGAAAGATATAGCAAAGAATTTCTTATCCTCCAGCAAAATAGTTTGTTATGTTGTGCCAGTAGTTAGGGCTAAGTGGATGGTTGTTTTTCATAGTTTTACAGATGTCCATAAATAGTTGAACTAGATGTTAACATAATGGGTAAGGGTGGTAAGGTAAACCATTCAGAACTAACCAATACGTGTTTCATTGATCACTGTGCAAATCCACAGTTCCAAGCAGCAAGATGGTATCGATTTATAAAGAAGTTCTAAGGAGAAAATGTTACAGTTATTGAGGCATTTTTTGGGTCTTTCAATGGAGAGAAGGTCAATATGGGGTCTCAGAAATTCAGGATCGTAGAGACCATCATTTCATGAGCTACCCAGATGTCAGCTATAGGTGAGTCCTCGTATAAGAGAAATTTTTTGCTTCAAGCAAATTTAAATCCCTGTCTTAAGCTTGAGCATGAAGATGTAGATTGGACCCCTATTATCAACATTTATTATTTTAGGCCTGAATGGAAAGATGTTATTACCATAGTGCAATGTTATATTACCTGTGAAGGAAGGTTTTTCATAGAGCATCAATATCATATGAGGTTTCTAGCTCACATTTAAGGTTTTAAACCTATGAATTTCCCATTCTTCCTCTATAAATATATGTTCAAAATGTCTCAAAAAATACAAAGAACCCCATATTATTCTCTTCAAAATTTTTATCATAGGTGTTTAATCAAAATTCTGGTGGTTTATCATCTGAAGAAGAAGAGAACCACATGGGAAAAGTTCCTAGCATATGAAGGTTTCAAAAATGTTAATTCAAGAAGGAGGGTAGGAATGCATTTAAGACAAAGGACCCAAGAGTAATAGCAAAGCCCTGCACCTACATTGACCCCTTCAAAAATTGGTAAATCTTCATCACCATCAAGCAGACAGACAAGGAACTTAGCTAGGAGAGCTATAGTTCAAACCATCACTCCTATACCTAGGATGCAACTAGCCAAGGAAGTTTATACTAGAATACTACCTAAGGAGCCACAAACCATGGAGTCTTTCAGGCAGGAGCATGTAATAAAGATTAAACAAAATGCTACTCTACCTGACAAGAATGCTATGTGTAAAGGCAAAGAAGAGGTAGCTTCCTCTACAAAGAATAAATGCAGGAGAAAACTTATTCTGACAGAGGGATATTCAGTGGAAGTCACCCTTGAAACATTAGCACCAAGCTATGTTCTAGATACTAGACACGAGAATGAAGAAGTCAATCCTGCTCAAGCAGCAAAGGAACCAACACTGGCACAAGTCTTTTCCTCTCTCAGAACATCAACTAAGGGGAAAAGTAAAGTTTCAGAGACTACAATAGAAGAACCAACTATAGCCTAGTGTTATTCATCTCTCAGTTCATCAGCTAAAGGAAATAAGAAATAAATAATCCACTCATAGTCATATTTTTAGGAAGAGAGAAGTGAAACAGAGTTTACTGAAGCAAATTTTGAAGAAGGGCAGTGAAGAAAAATTATCCATGGAAGGAGGCCTTCATACATTCCTAATTCATACATTCAAATGCCTCATACCAGACCAAAAAATAAGCTCAGGCTAGCAAGTAAGCTCATATTCAATCCTGCTCTCAGATATGAGATAATAAACATATATGAAATTCCATAAAATGATCCAGGGAAGAATAAGGCTCACGAGAAAAAGCAAGTTTAAAAGAGAAAGCCAAATAAGAGGGTCACTAAGGTAGAAGCTATTAGGATTTTTTCTTCTATACTAGATATTTAATGATTGAATATCTAAAAAAATGAAAATATGAAGAATCATATCATTTCTGCCTGATCTACAGAATTTCCATAAATAACTACCTTTTTCTAGAAAGGTAGTTATTAGTTTCAGAATTTGTATAAGAAGATGAAAAGCTAGCTTTTTTTTTTGGTTTTGAGGAATGGCACTAAGTGGTGATAAAGTGTATGCAGCCTCAAAAGTAATGGTATTTTCCAAGTCTCATCCAGTGAATCTATCTTCCAAGTGTCATTTTCAGTTGGTTACTCCTACACTTTTGTGGATAAAGGTCTAGGTGTCCTTTTCAATAGGCAGTTGTACTTTTTGTGGAGGAATTTTTTCTAGGAAACGACGAGCACTTAGCCACCTCAGCTCAACCATTTCGATCTCCATGATTGTCATGTTTGATCTTCATGCATGTGAAAACCAATTTTTTTATTTCAAACTACCTTTCTGTTATTTTTAAGATAATTTTTACTATATGTAGAAGATTGTAATAAAGACCCTACAATAGACTTGCACTTTTTGTGGAAGCTTTAACATAATGCCTTTTTTATATATACTATGAAATGCAATGAAGAAAGGGTTTGTTGGTTGTTCATCTTATTGCATCCTTTGTAATATATTTTTGAGCTTATCATATCCAAAAAACACTCTTGAGGAGTTATGAATGATTTGATGTGTGTATTTTTTATCTCCTTATGTGTTTCCATAATTCACAGTTTCATTCAAGATTATGATCTATATATGATGTTTCATGTTTTTGTTAATCTTGTGGTATAGCTATACATGATTATCTAATTTTGTAAGCATTGTTTTACAAGCTTTCTGGACACGAAATGTATGGTGTGATTATTCATAAGCTTTCCCTGTTACAAAAATATTCAAATGTATGATGAGATTCTTGTAAATGTTGAAGAAGCCTTCTTTCATCAATAGATTATAGGTCAGAAATATTTTGTCTACTTTTCTTCTTAACGATGGACACCCACTGTTCTTTCACATTCTCCTAACCATTAGAATACAAACTAATACTTGCTACCACATTGAACAGTAGTAACCTCATATGTGTGAGTGATTTATCAGTTTGAAACCCTTTAACAAGAAAAACCCTTGAGCTTAAGATATTCCTGGTCAGGCGCTTGTTATAATCCAAGTTCTGATTCCAGCATTAACATATTTTGGTGCATCTACCGGGAGACAAATATTTTGAACTCAGTATTCTCCCGAAGTTTTTGCATGAATGACTAGTACTAGTTCTTAAGGATGAATAAAAACTTGTCACTCACTCTGCTTTAATTGGTTCACCTAGATACTCCACAAAGAGGATGAGGGGTTTCAAGACCGCCTACTACAAGCAGAAATCAAAGATCACCTCCTGTGACTCCAGTCTCTGACCCAGAAAATATCATAAAAGACACAAGAGGGAAAAATAAATCAGCTGAAGCTACATCACATTCAGTGAAAAAGGTGAATTCAAAGTACATTCCAAAAGAAAAGGTACCATCATCTATCTTAGAACCTAAATAAGTTTCAGTTTCAAAAGCCTCTACTGAAATATTTCAAGTTGAAGTTGCTTCTTTGAAACATAAAGTAGATGATGTTAGCTTAAATTCAGCGCAAATTACCTCTCAGTCATGATTTAGTAAATCAGAAACAAGTATTCTCCCAATGAAAGAAGAAAAAACAGAGGTTTTAGGTGTCAGCGACGAAAACTAGCAATCAGAAGCCTTTGTATTGATAGAATGGGAATTAGAAAAAGTGTTGGAAATTGCACCTTTCCTAGATAGGGCTATTTTAATTGAAGAAGATATTAAAACAATTATAAGCTTCCTTCAAACTCATCCTGAATATTAGTATTCTCTTAGCCCACAATAGGAGTATTTTCCTTTGTTTCAAAACCCAGCTATTGGCTCCTCCTCTTCTCATCGAGGAGAAGGTAACTTTCTTGAAATCTTGAATTTTAATCTCTCTGACTTTTTAACTCAGCAGAACAAAGTTGAAGTTGCCCCAATCCTTCAAGAATGTACATATGAATCTGATTCTCCTGGAGAGGCTGAAATAAAGTCTTTTGTTGTTCATTTCTTTGAAAATCCATTGTTTTCAGCTCCAAAACCCAAAAAAACATCCCAAGAACTTCAATCTTCTGCTGTTCTAAAAAAAATACAAACTCCAAATACTATAATTTCTAGCACTCAAACATCAACATTAGCAAGTCTTCCACTATTTGTACCTCACCAAGTCATGGCTCAGTCTCCTTCTACAAGGATGCAACAGATTGTTGTTGCAAGATATGTACCACTCGCTCTTCCTCAACCTTTTCATCCTCTTCCTCATGGGGATTATCTGAAATATTTTCCCAATTATACAGGGGAGGGAGAAGAATTATCTGCTGAAGAAAACCTAATTTTATTTTACAGTTATGCTGATAACGAAAACATTGAACATGAAGATGTCTGGTCAAGACTCTTTGTTCAGAGTTTGGATGGAGAAGCTCATAAGTGGTTTAGAAATTTTCCACCAAATTCAATAACAATAATAGATTCTTTGGAGGAAGTGTTTTTGAAGCAATGGGGTGACCGTAAGGATTACTTGTATTACCTTACAAGGTTTGGAGATTTAAAGAAGAAGACCAATGAGTCATTCGTAGAATTTAGAAAGAGATTCAATAAAATCTATCAAAATATTCCCGTAGAATTCAAACCTCCTAAAACCAGAGCCATGATAACCTTTGATAATGCCTTGGAATCCAATTTTTCATTGTGGTTGAGAGATGAGAAGACACGAACACTGGTGGGTATGTAGGAGGCTTCTATTAGAGTGAATTCCAATCTTATGGCCTCAAATAAACTGAAAATAGAAGAGGGGAAGGGAGCAAAGGATACAAATGAAATGAAAGAGGAGAAACCCTCTTCTTCCTCTAAAAATTTTATAGCTGAAGAAAATCTTAATCATATGTCTAATTTTATTAAACATCTTTCTTCCAAAATGACAAATTTGGAATTAGAAAATAGGCCTGCTGTTAGGCCCATAAAAAATGAGGGCAATAGAAATCAGGCTCCTTTTAGGAGACACTTCCAGCCTCAACAAATTTTACAATCCCCAAGAAGAAATCCTGATGATCGAAATATTCAACCTCCATTGAATAATCTTTATGAAGAAAATCAACAAGAACAAGAAGAGGAAGATGAAGAAATAAATTTAGTTGGGGAGACATCATAGTCAACTTGTTTGACTTTGCAAGAGTATGAAGAACAGTCTAGGATAAATCTATTTTCAGATGATGAAGATGCCCATATTCATGCCCAAAATGAGAAAAATCATATTGAAAATAATATAATAAATTATAGTTTGAGTTCAAAAGGGGTTGTCCAATAGTCCCAAGAAATCAAGATTCTAAAAAACATGCTACTAAGAAAAAGGAAAAAGTTAATGATGTTCCTTCATCACCTAATCTCATCCCAATCATTAAAAGTGCTGCAGAAAATAAGGATTTGGTTCCTCTCAATTTTAGTTTTAAGTCAAAATTGAATAAAATCAAGACTCTGGTTCCACTCCTTGAATTATTGAAAAATCCATCCTGAAGAGAGTCATTTAAAAGTTTGTTACAACCATCTCTTTCAACTATTTCAGTCAATCTAGAGTATTAACATCCTGCCATCTACTTGGACAACCATGTCCAAGATCAAAATGATGATAATTCTCCACCTTTTTATCTTTCACTCAATATTCATAACAAACTGATGCATAACTGCCTATTAGATTCTAGGGCCTCTCACAATCTAATGCCTAAGAAAGTGATGGATGAACTAGGGCTGGAAAGCACTAAATAATACCATGATCTTTACATATTCGACTCTAAAAGGGTCAAGTGTTTAGGAGTGATCAAATATTTGGTAATTTCTCTTACCCAACTCCCCATGAAAATTCTAGTGATGGACATAGTGGTTGCCGACATACCATCGACATTTGGAATGCTTCTTTCTAGATCCTGGTCTAAAAAGTTGGGAGGCACTCTTTAAATGGATATGACATAACCCACTATCCCAGACTTTGGAGGAGAATTTAGGAGATTGTAGAGGGAAAAAAAATGGCTTATATCATAAGTTATCACCAAACTCCCTCTAATCATCATATATATGTAGAGGAGAAGGAGTTAGGATCATCCATATTACACCTTGCTGCTGATGACAACAATTTTCAGCCTGGAATTAGTAAAAAAAAGAATTTAGAAGTAAAAAAAGAGCGGAATTTAGAAGCACAGAAGGTCTGGAAATTACATTTTGATGGAGCCTCATCAAGATAGGGATCAGGGGCTAGTGTATTTCTTATTTCTCCCACTTAGCAGGTAGTGAATCTATCATACAAATTACAATTTTTCACTACTAATAACACTGCTGAGTATGAGACACTTATTTTGAGTATGAAGGCAACAAAAGATTTAGGAGCTGAATATTTGATTTTTTTTTGTGATTTAGAGTTGGTGGTAAAACATGTGAGAGATAATTATCAAGTGAAAAATCCAAAATTGGAGAATTACAAAAATTAAGTGTGGGATTTAATTGAACATTATTTTTCAGCATTCAATTTGAATTTTATTTCTAGAGAAGAAAATGAAATTGGAGATTCACTAGCCATAGGTACTAGTAATTTTAAGTCTACTCTTGATGTTAAAGCAACATTTGATGTTCATATTAAAAACAGAACTTCGATTCCTGACAATATAAAATACTGGAGAGTATTTGAATATGATAAAGAAATTCAATTTTTTTGAAATGTGTGGAGGAATTTTTCAGACATTCAGATTGATAATGATCAAGACACAGTTGAAATTTAGAATAACAAGCCATTCGAAAAGGCTATAGCTAGAAAAGAGATTATTGATCTAAAAACAATCTTCATTCCTAAAGGTTTGGTTCCTTTAGTGAGGTTTGACAATAATGATGTATTTTAAAAGCTTGATAGTAAAATAGATGGAGAGAGTATAGTTGACTGCAATATTGGTACACAAAATCAACCTAGATATTTTAAAGTTTCTAAATTTCTTCCTCAAGAAACTAGAACTAAATATGTCAATTTTCTGGAGCAATATGCAGAAATTTTTTCATGGTCCTACAGTGACTTGAAGACATATGATAGAAGTATAATGGAACATAAAATTCATCTTAAAATCGAAGAAAATATTGTAGCACAGAAGATAAGACATATTAATCCTATGTTTCTCCCTATTATTGAAAGGGAAATCAGAAAAATGTGCGAAGACAAAATAATTATGCCTTTAAGATTTTCTAATTCGGTAGCTAATATAGTCCTGATTCGAAAGAAGAATGGTGAGATTATAATTTGTGTTGATTTTCACAATTTGAACCGGTGTTCGCTGAAGGATAACTATCCTTTACCCAAAATGGACCATATATTGAAAAAGGTTGTAGGATCAAAGAGGTTTTCAATGATGGAAGGTTTTTCAGGGTATAATCAATTCTCAGCTAATACACAAGACATGGATAAAACAAATTTTACCAGACCCTGGGGAACATTTATGTACAATAAGATGCCTTTTGGTTTAATGAATGCAGGTGAAACATTTTAGAGGGCAATGGATATTTTTTTGGCAAGGGAAAAGGACAAATTTGTAGTCATTTACTTATATGACATTACAGTCTTTTGAAAATCTGATGAGGATCATTTAAAACATTTGCAAAAGGTGTTTAATAAGGGAATAAAATTTGGTTTATCTTTAAACCCAAAGAAATCATGCTTTGTTGTTCAAGAAGGAAATATTGGGGCATATAGTAACAAAAAACAGAATTTTCATTGACCCAAGGAGAGTTGAAGCTATACAGAAAATTGGTTTACCGAGAAATAAGAAAGAGTTGCATTCATTTTTGGGTAAAATTAATATTCTGAGGAATTTTGTTCCAAACTTTGCAGAACTAATTAAAAATATAAATGTCTCATTGAAGAAATATGCAGAGTTCAGGTGGCAAGATGAATAAAAAGACTCTTTCATAGTAATCAAATATGCCTTCACTGAAGCCCCAATGTAAATCAACCCTGATTTTGAGAAATATTTTCTGACATTTTCATATGCTTCTGAGGAAACTATTGCAGCAGTTTTAGTTCAAAAGAACAAAGAAGGCTTGGAGTAGCCTATTTATTCTTTTAGCTGTGCATTAAGATATGTTGAGTTAAAATATATCTTGATTGAAAAACAAGCATATCCATTGGTGAAGGCTTTAAAGTTTCTTCGATTTTATGTTCTCAATTCAAAATTCATTCCTTTTGTGCCAAATATTGTTGTCAAGGATGTATTGTTGCAGCCAGATATAGATGGAAAGAGGGGAAGATGGTTAACAAAGATTTTTGAATTTGACATTGAAATCGAACCGACTAAGTTGATAAAGGGATAGGGCTTAGCCCGCTTGATGGTAGAATCAAATTTCAAAGCTGTAAATCTGAACATGGAGGTAGCTGAAAAAACATATAAATAAGGTATATCTGATTAGCCTGAAATATTTTATTCCAATTGGTATAAGGATATAGTGTACTTTTTATTAAATATCAGTTGTCCTCAAGAAATGGAAAAATCAAAGAGAAGGGATTTTAAACTTAAGGCCGTTAAGTATTGCATAATGGAAAATCATCTTTATTGGAAAGACCCTGTAGGATTTTTGTTGAGATGTGTAAATGAAGCTGAGTCATAGAAAGTTATGTCAGAGATACATGGAGGGGTGTGTGGTGGACATTTATACTAGAAATATATCACAAATAAAATTCTAAGAGCTGACTATTATTGGCTGGCCCTTTTCTCTCATTTTTTTGCTAAAGTCATGGCTTCTGCTTACCGAATGGTTGTGATGAGTTGTTGAGCCACTGATGGAGTATTATATGTGGTTAGTTCAAGTTTTGAGTCAAATGAAGGGTGAAACCCCTAGTTATATGAATATTGGTATATATTGTGTGGCTATGGGTTTTGTTAGGGTCCTATAATAATAGGGTTCATAAAATTTTGAATTGACTTTGATAAGTCTTGAAAATATGTACATACCTTTCTTTTTGCAAGTTATTTTCCCATATTTTAAAAATGAAAAAATAATAAAAAGTCAAAAAGAGGGTAAAAATTCCTAAAAGAAAAATCAAAGGACTTAGAAAAATATAGACCCCAAAATAAAACAAAGATAAAATAAGACCTGAAAGTGAGAAAGATCAAATGCCACTACTTTTAGTTTTACTACAAGAATAATGATTATGTGCAGAGTGTGAATAAATTCCATAATCCATGGTTAGTTAAACAGTTTAATCTTAACTTTTCATATTTTCAATTTCATGTTTTAGATAGAGAATAAAGATTTGTCAAAAAGTTTAAACTTGAAAAATCAGTAGATAGGTAGAGAGTAATGAGGACCTCAACATTCTAATATGAGCCCTCAGATGAAATAAGATAGAATTAGATATTTTTATGCTTTGAAAGAAAATGTTTTAAGGTTGCAAGTCTAAATGCACCTGCAAAATGAAGAAAAAATGTTTGAATTAAAGTTGGGTAGGTAGAAAGCAATGCTGAAATCATGTAAATAAAACATCATTGGGAAAAATCACTAATTTCCCCACCCCTATATGTATTTGGTATTCTAAACTTTCAGTCAAAAAGGCTCAGAGCATTTCTCTGACTTCTGTTGGGACCATACCCAAGGCTCGGTGACTGATAAGTTAAAAATATTGAATTACTACCTTAAACCCTGATTCATCAACATTTACCCTTCATTAATACATTAAAACCCGTTTTTCTAAGTAAAGACACATTTTTACTTAGTAAAATTGTAACCCTAAAATAATTAACTTCATCCCTTCAAAAGCATTCATAAAAACCCTCAAAATTACATTTATCGTAAGTATTAGTGAAAGAAATATAAAGATGAGCAATTCTTGATTTTATACTATACTTAGAGATAATATGTATTTTGTTTTTATTACACTACAATTTCATATTAACCTTTAACATAATTTTATTAAATCCCTAAGAAATACCCTCCCGTAGTTATTAATTTCCTTATATTTAAAATTCCCCCCAAAACCCACTATTATAACGTTTTGAACAAAGTCTATTATCCCCATGTGCACAAATAAAAACCCCAAATTATGAAGCCCTTTCGTCTAAAAACTATCATTATTCCATGTATCCTGCCCCTATGGTCTTTAAACCATTGAAAAAGGTTTTAAAAGCTATATAATATATATTAACCCGCCCGCATATGTTTTATTAAAACATTTCATAAATGTTTTAAATAAAAAACATTAGCGCCACCTATGTTCATATAATCCGAAGTTTGTTAAATTAAAAATTTTATTCATAAAACCTTGGACACATAAGCATAAACAACCGCCCCACTTATATTCATTAAAACCGTATATATTTGTGTTCAACCATATATCCCCCCACCACATCATAAACCTTTCGCATATGCAAAGGCCTAGTCCCACCTTTCCATTTCAATGCACTTCCCAAAACGATCTCAGCCCTTCGCATTAAACTCCCAAATATAATGGTCAAAGGACTATATCGCATAGAAAAGATTGAAGATCACCCAAAAGCCAAAGCCATGTGAAATGGGTGGTTTCGCCCATTTCTCTCCCATCCACGTGCCTTTCCTCACTGGAACATGTGGGTTTAGTTCAAAACAGCTTACCGCTCGATAGCCACGCAATAACCATTGGTTTTAAACACTTTTTCATTCTGAAACCACCTCCTACTGGACAAGACCCGCATTCAATGAAAATTGATATGTTTTGATAAAACCTTTGGTTAATGAGTTTAGTCATTTATCTCACGCGCTTAACCGTTGCATTACTTCTCCTGATTGTATAAAATCTGTTAAAACCCCTCATTGCCAGTTTTATGCCCTGAACATCCAAAATTTACCAAAGTACACCTGTGAATACTGTTGAGGAGTTGTGCCTTGCTCCAGATAAACTATTGAAGCCATCAATTCGACCATAATCTGTAAAGACCCTTTCAAAGCCGATACCTGCATTAAAACATGTATTTTTCTCAGAATTCAACCCGCAATCAAGTTGGAAAACCATTTTTAAAGAAAGAAAAATGTTTTAAGTTAAGAAATTGAGTAATTATATTGCCCAAAAGTCCCAAAAACCTTATTTTTCTGTTGCGTGGTTTTTCAAGTAACTTTATCAAATTTTCACAGTTTAATGATCCATTTCAAGCTGTAAAAGGCCAGAAAACCTTTGCAGGTATCTTGAAACCCTCTGTAATCCTTTTCAACAGAGTTTTAGCCCCATTTCTTAGTAAAAAAACTTAGAAAACCTTTGTTTTCTATTTTAGATAATTTTTAAAGCCTCACAACTTCTTTGATAAACCTAATTGGGCAGAAAACCCAAAAAGAGACTTTATTTTGCCAAAATTTGCCTAATTAAGCCTCCTCTATAGTAATATTGTCTCTACAAATTTTTTAAACTTTCAGAAGCAAATCAGGATGCCTAAGAAATAGAGTGTAAGCAAGACTGAAGGTTCTAAAGCTCCTAAACCTACTCCTTCCGTGACTCCAAATACTTAAATTGTGGTCAATCCATTACAAACCCCAGTTGTTGATATTGAACACATTCTCCTTGTTGATATTGACTACAAAATAGATGATCCAATAGTTCAATTCAATCTGTTAGATATCCATAACCGGTGTTTTGAGAAGTCTTTAGATGATTATGAAGAAGTTCATATTTGGGAATCCAATATGCCCAAATGTGTAGTCCCTCTAACTCACCCTTGTCAAAAAATTATCAGATTATGTCACCAGTACTATATTCCTAAACAAAGAGCTATTGTGAATGCTAGTAAATAAGTCGTATTTACCATCACTGTAGAGTCAATAAACCAAATGTTGCAACTTCAACCAAAACCCCAAGCAGTCCCTTTTTCTATTGAGGCCCTCACCAAGCTATACATTGGCTTAGAATTTCCTAAAAGGTTTATGATTTTTCAGAATTTTATGCCCCTGCATGTTGAAATTCCCAAGTTAAATCCTCCATATTCAACTGCTAAATTCCTTGAAGGTTCAAGGCATGTAATGTCCATGCTTTCCTTCATACATGGGTATTTCACTGGTGAGCACACTGATGAGTCTATCTTGGGATTTTTGTCCACCTTTTATCCAGGTCAACAACCTTTAGTTATCTTTGACTATGTTGGTTTCATTACTAATAGTATTCACTATCATTTGACTAATTTATAGCTAGAAGGAGTATTCAGATATACCTCCTATATTTTCCACATGTTTCATTTCTTCCAATCAAATAACTTTCCAATTTCACTTCAAAAGTTAGATATAGAAGGAAAATCTTTATATGTCATCTTTTGGACATCCATACTCAGAAAAGAAGGCACATATTTCAGTTATTTAGAGTTTGCAGAGTTGTTTTTACATCCAGTGACCACCGTGTTGACCAAAACAAAGTAGCCTAGAATAAGTGATGAAATGAAGAAAATATTGCAGTTATCAGAGGAGAGCAAAGTTGGTGACTAGTGTTTGTATGAAAATTTCACTGAAATCATATTTTTTGGGTCAAACTTGTTGCCTTACAAGTTAACCAAACATCCATCAATGAGGATATTTGCCTTGGAGTACATCAGGCAGATCCTAAATTTTGATTCTATTAACTTCATGGCAGCCAAGAAGAAGACCCAATTCAAACTTAAATATCAAATTGGGCCATTCATATGTAATCATAGAGATGCAGACAAGGAAGCAGCAAATCAACTACTGGAATTTAAATTGGAAGAAAGTTTCCCTTGGAACTATGATCCACAAGGGATCTTAAGTAAACTAAGGGTAAAATGTAAATTGACACCCTTTATCCATGAATCAAAACCAAAAATAGAGAAGTTTTCTAATCAAAGTGAGTGGGTTGAAAACACTTTAGCAGAGGTGTAAACCAAAGTAATACTAGTCACACTTTGAAAATTTCCAAATAGCCAGAGATATCCACTAAGATAATCAAAGAAGAGTGAGCTTATACTGTAGAGACTACCATAGAAACAAAGTTGAAAATAATTTACAACAAGAGGCCAATATTAGATACAACAGCTAAAGGTGAAGTGACAATAGATATTGAAAAAACAGATCCCTTGAAAACCAACACTGATTTGCCAGAAACCAATGTAGCTACTGTAGTTATCAGTGAGCCAAATCAAAATGAAGAACAACTGAATAATGAAGATACAAAGATGATTGAAAGGTAGCAAAGTATGGAGGCTTCTTCTTCACAATCAGCTGACGAAAATGATTTGGATATTAAGGATAAATAGAAGAAAATCAGGTTGAAGAATGAGGAAATCAAAATTGAAATTTACTCTTAGTTTTTGAAACAAAATCTAGGTAATCAAAATAGATTCCTTTTAGAATTTGATTATTCAAGTAAAAAATTTATTATGTTTGTATTACAGCCCATAGTATCAGTGCCAAAGATAGTTGTTGACTATAAGAAAGTGGATATGGAAGTATCTACAGAAAAAATCCTTGAATTAGATCAAATAGAGTTTCATAGGCAAACCTCAGATATGTTATATTTCACAGTTACAACAAAAGCTATGAGTTCTCATAAGCTTCAAAACACCATCTCTAATATACAAGATCAAATTAAGATGGAGAAAGCTTCATTATATGCAAAGGATCTAAGGATGAAAGCCTAAGAAGATTTAGTATTGCAGGTAGGATATGATCATAAAAGCATCAAAGCAACAGAAGCATTGGTAAAGAAGAAAAATCAGGATATAGCTGCCTTGAGGCAACAACAGAAACTTCCTCAAAGTGAGCATCCTTAGATGAAGGAAGGATTATAGGAACAAAAGGAAAAAGATGAAATGATGAGTTTAATACTTCAACTGACTGCTCATATTAAGGAAATGGAAGTACAAATGGACCAACTTCTCCAAGAAAAGGAGACAGTAAATGAACCAGTGATTCCTATAGTCATCCCAGTCATCACTGCAGTAGTGCCTTCAACTTTAGGAGAAAATTTGGCACCCAAAAAACCACTTTCCACTGCAGTGCCAATGACTTATTCAACAACTTCAGCTACTAAATCCTCTACAACAGCACTGCAACCTATATATGAAAGCAATCAGCTAGTGAAAGCAATGGAAGAGATGTATTTGAAGACAAATGAAATTAACAGGTTGACAAAGATCATTGAAAATCTTGAGAAGACAAATAAATAAAATCAAGTAAATTCTAAAATACATGAACAAAATGCAAACAGATTGAGTGAAGAAGTAAAGAAGTTACAAAAAGAATTAACTCTCAAAGATCAGATATCATACATAAAAAATTACCTATGGAATAATGTAATTGAAGCCATCCATGATGTATGGAATTCAATTCAGGTAACTTTTGAGCAAAGAGAGTTATTATTGGTAGCCCAAGCATAAATACAAAAGACAAAAAATAATTTGGATGATAAACCAAAACAGGCTGTAAGATTTATCAATTTCCTCAATTTCAAGAATAGACAGGAATTGGAATAACTAAAATTCAATGACAGGACAACAACTATCCTAGAAATTAGGAAAGTTACCACCAAAATAAATTTGATGAGACAGCTTAAAGAAAAATGTGAAGGTATGAATATTGCTATAGCCAGATTAAAGGTTAAGTTCACCAATTTAAGGCAAAAAGGACTTCTTGATATCATGGTTATTAATGATAAGTTAATGCCTCAAAATGATTATAACAAGAAGATAAGAGAATATGCCAAGGAACAGGTGAATAAGCCAACAGGTCAAGGCATCCCCATAGGAAAGGTGTTACAAAAACGTTTTGAAGACTTGTTTTATTTGCAATATGAGATCAAACACCTATTTTTCATCAAGCCAACCTTTGCTAGGTATACTGAAGCTGATGAGAATTTTAGGAAACTAAAATATATTCAAATTACTAAAAATGAATATTGGCAAGCACTTACTGATTTATTATGAAGAATGAAAGAAAAACAATTGAAAAAGAAAAAATATGTTTGCTAATTTCATTGTCAAAATAGATTTTACACCAGTAAAGCAATTTGACTAAAGGTTAAAGAGTATCCAAAATTAAAGAGTATCAGTAAGAAAGAGTAGTAGTGAGAAAGAGTATTAGTGAAGGCAACTAAGATTCCAAAACAATATCTAAGAGCCAACAAGGAAGACACATAGGCAACCGGCTGCTTCTTATCCTAAAACAATTTCTATTTCTTTTGAATAAAATAGGAAAACTTGTTGATTTGTTAAGCAACTATCACTATTATTGTTGTAAGATATTTTATTTCCTAAGTTAATTCCTAGAAGTCATCTAGGATATTTTGTAAAACATTATGTATAAATAGTTCTCTCTTTTGAAGTATTTTTTCTGGAATAAAATTGCTGGAGATTACTATAGATATTTTGTTGACTTGAAGGCTTTGGATTTCGATTTTGAGTAGCAGATTGGATCAACTATTTGGAATCATACTTCAGGATCCCTGTGATAAGATATCTGGAGTGAAGTATTCTCGAAAAATTTTCATTCTTATTCTTTTTTGTTACATGCATACATATGTATTTTAATTCTAAATCTAAATGTATAACTAGGAGTATTACTACAGGACATGTTAATAGCACCCTGTTTTTAACTAGTTATCATTTCTTTGTTTTCTTCTGATTTCCGGTGTAGGGAACCCTTCATTTCTCCCTCTCTTGTTTGACGTATATCTACTACTTCCATTTTCTGGATCAAAGGATCCTTAAGTTCACTTTATCTCGATCATACCACCTCACAAAACGAATTTTCCAAGATCTCCAAGGGTTATCTATCTTGCCCTGAAGACATTTGGCCTTTTAGGCCTTGATCCCAATTTTTTTAGCTTGAATTAGACTTGATAGCCCAATGGACAAGTATATTTACCTCTATCTCTCCCTCCAAGTGAAATTTTCCCACCAAATCAATCAAAACCAAACCAAAACTGCACTTTCATAGCTAGCCTAATATTGAAAAATTAAAACAAAGATAAACTTTAAAGAGAGAGCCCTCTCTGAACCCTAGGAAGCCTAGATCCTAGAGTTTGAAGTAGGTTTGTGGCTACCTCTAGTATTATTTGACTAAAAAAATCAAATCCCACAACTTAAAAATTTACTAGAGTGATAACATTACTAGCGACCATATTGGGGAAATAACCAATCATTAGTCATAAAATTAGTCTTAAAGGAATCATTTAATTCATATTTTTACTTTAATATTTATTTTATAGGTTGTGGGTATTAAAAAATTGTAATTCTGGCTTCTACGAAAGTCTATTATAACAGGTCTAACCCGGATCCTAAGCCTGCTTTTATAGTAGATAACCCAGACCAAATTGGTAAAAAGAAAAAACAAACAGAAAACATAGAGGTTGAAATCTAATTAATAAGATTCAATTCATTACCAAGAGAATTAGTAAGTCTGCAAGATATTGATTTTGATCTGAAATTTGAGCATTCCTTATTTAAAAGTAAATCTGATAGTGATTTGAAAACTGTTGTTTTAGACCCTGCTTTTATTTCATTTCCGAATGAAAAACAAAAATCTATTGCAGTAAGTTCTAAATCTAAGAAAGCTGAATATCAGACTAAAGTTGAAGAAATTAATGTTACTATTCTAAAGGATATTGATGAAGCTATTGAATTAGCTCAGTTTTTGACTTATGTAAACAGACCTCCAGTTTCTCAATTACACACCACAATAATACTAGCTAGAGATTCCTCTCTGTATGTTGTTACATCATTCATAAATTCTACTACCAGATCATATACAGATCCATTTATCCCTAGGTTACCACTACAACCTAGAGTATTATTTCCACCCATAACTTCATCCACTATATCCATCAGTTCACCTTTTGATTTTTTAAATACATCATCCTCATTTCCCAGCACTTCAAATACAATCTTTAGTTCATTTACTATCATTTCCAGTACATCTCCAGGCAGTTCTACCTTACCTCCTAGCCAAGCTAAGCTTCAATCTATGGCTGCTAGATATGCTCCCTTGGTCTTACCACAACAACTCCATGACATGCCACTATAATATCAAAAGAAAATACCACTGTTTGATGGCACTACCCAATATGCTTCTTAGCAACACATTACTAAGATCACAAAATTCTTTGAAATTTATGAAATTGATGACTGAGATGTTCAAATGAGACTGTTTGCTCAAAATTTAACAAGAGCAGTTAAGAAGTGGTTTAAAGATTTAACTTTCTTTTCTACTTTGTTTTTAAATAAATGGGAAAATAAAAATAACCCCCTCCAAATTTTGTCTAAATTTGATTCCTTAAAAAGAGCTCCAAATGAGTCAGTCCAAGATTACTACACTAGATATAATAGTGTCTATAATTCTATCCCTGCAAATCTTAAACCTACTCCTTAGTTATTTCTACTCAAATTCCCTGATGGATTTGATATAGATATGGCCTACCAATTAAGGGAAAGAGATGCAGAAACCTTAGAAAAAATACAAATAGACGCAGTTAGTGTAGAAGTGAACACTTTAGCTAGAAAAGCTAGACTCAGAAATGAAAGAAGAGTGACCATTAAAGAAGAAAATTCCAATTCAGACACAAAAATGGATGTGATAGCTAAAAAATTAGAAAGAGTGATTGATATAATACATAATATAGAGAGAAGACCTCAGTGGGATAACCAACAATAGATCAGAAATCCCAATTTTAGAAAAAACATAAATTCTGGAAAAGACAAAAGAAATAGCCCCAGACCAAACAATTAGGCCTCCATTCCAAGAGAACTATGCTGAAATTTCTAAGAATAATAATGATTATGAGGATGCTATAAATCTAATGGGAATAGATGACAATAATATTATTTTCCTTACCCAGGAAGATCAGGAATTATTTGAACTCCAACAACTCAAATTAGATTCTAGTGAATCCTTTAATTATAAACAAGGTTATGATTATGAAATAAATGAAATACAGAGTCAATATAACCTTAGAAACAAGAAAAATAATGAGTCTTCTACCAAGAAAGCTTCCCAAACTCAGAATCAGAAAACAATATAAGCTCCCAAAACAAAGGTTCTACAAATTCTTCCAAGGGAAAATAAGAAAAACTCAAATTCTTCCCAAAACATTTCTAGTCCTAAAAAAGCATCAGGCCCTAAAATTGTTGATATTACTGATGAAGTTGCTCAAGCTGCAAAATATTCACAAAAATATACTACTGCTAGAGCTTCTAATTCTATAAAAAAAATAAATTTAGATCCTAAAAAACCTTCTGTTGATCCTAAAATAGTAGATCCAAAAAATGTTACTTCAAAAACATCTACTACTTCACAAACAGTCCCTGAAAATAATGTTAGAAGTAGTAAAACACAAGAAACACAAACAGAGAATGCCAAAACACTTGAAATTAAAAAACAAATGTATAAAAACAAGACAAACCAACACAAACGACAATTACCAAAGAAGAATTGATTCAAATCAGTAAAACTCAAGCTACATTCAACATACAATCATAAATTGCAAAGCTTAAAATACCAATTCCTTTGACTGAATTGGTAAAAAATGACTTGTATAAATCAACCATAACTGAAACATTACATATGAATGATGGAGAATACTCAATAAATCTAAATGATGATCATCCAGAGTTGATTTTTGGCCCAGATGTGAATGGAAAACATGCAGATGGTGCAGTTCCTCCATTTTATATCAGTCTTACCATTCATGATCAAATTCTACATAACACAATGCTAGATTCAGGAGCTTCCCATAATCTAATGCCCAAAGCCATCATGGAAACTCTTAATCTATAAATTACAAGGCCATACAAAGATTTATTTTATTTTGATTCAAGTAAAGTTAAATGCCTAGGTTTAATCAAAGATTTGTGTGTAACACTAGTTCAATACCATGGTAAGAGTATATTAATGGATATTGTAGTAGTTGATATCCCACCAAAATATGGAATGTTACTTTCTCACTCATGGGGAGGAAAGTTACAGGGATCTCTACAGTTGGACATGTCTTATGCTACTATATCAGTTTTTGGCGAGCCTAAAAAGTTATATAGGGAAACATTGATGACATACATGGTTAGTAGTGCTGAAAGGTCTATAAACTACCTAATTTACTCTACAATAACTGACCTTGATTCTTTTAGCCTATGTAACTCTGAAACAAATGAAATCCAAACTCAACTAGTAGATAAAAAGAGAGCACCAAACAATGATAATATTTTTCATGAATCTCTATGGCTTTTAGACTTTGATGGTTTAGTGAATAAGTTAGGAGCAGGAGCAAGATTCTGGATAAAAAATATGGAGACTAATCATTCTGAAGGTCATGCTTTCAGACTCAATTTCAAATGTACAAACAATATGGCTAAGTATGAAGCCCTCATCCTAGGACTCCAAATCATTAGAAACTCGGGAGAAAAAAGAATTTTAATCATGGGAGATTCATATTTGATCATAAAACAAGTAAATGGAGTTTATTCTGCTTATAATCGTAGACTAAGGAGATATAGAGACACTGTCATAGATTTAACTGATGATTTATTGGAATGTAAATTTGCTGTTATACCTAGAAAAAAAAATATACAAGCTCATTGTCTTGCAACTTTTGCTAGTACATGAAATTGACCATTCCAACCTAATCATAGATATGCTGCTGAAGTCAAGCATAGGCTAATAATTCCAGATAATCTTAAGTATTGGCAGGTTTTTTCTCACGATGAACAAGTTTATGAACAATGAAGGAGAATTTCAGAATTATAATATAGATACAGATTGTACCATAAATCTTGATTTGGATTGTGAAATAGATTTCAATAACTTATATGTAAATAGAATAAAGTTTGATAAACCTAATAGATTTAGTCAAGATGATATAGATAGCTTAAAGAAAGTATAGATTGAAGAAATTATTGAAGATGAATCAGGCATATTGAATCTTAAGGATAATTTTTTACCTAAAGGTTTAACCCCCTTAGAAGGTGTTTTTGACTCCAATGATGTAGCTAGAAAACAAAAAATGGAGTCAATAAGATCTGACATAGAAGAATGTAACATTGGTATAGAGTTAAACCAAGAATAATAAAACTGTCCAAAATCTTACCTCAACAAGAGAAGGATAAATATATTGAGCTTTTAAAGGAATATCAAGATGTGTTTTCTTGGAGTTATCAAGATTTAAAACCTTATGATACAAACATAATCCAAAATATAATTGCAATAAAAGAAGATCAAAATCCATTCAAACAAAAGTTGAGAAGGATTAACCCTGTGTTATTACCTTTGATTGAAAAAGAAGTTAGAATAATGTATGATGCCCAAATCATTGCACCAATCAAATATTCTGATTGGGTTTCCAACTTATTCCCAACGAGAAAGAAAACAGGAGAAATTAGATTGTGTGCTGACTTTATAAATCTTAACAAAGTATCCTTGAAGGATAATTACCCTTTACCTAAAATGGACCACATATTACAAAGGGTAGTGGGTTCTTCAAGGATTTCACTGTTATATGGTTTTTCAGGATACAACTAGATCCTAGTCCAAGAAGAAGACCAAGCTAAAACAACATTTACTACTCCTTGGGGCACTTTTATGTATGTGAAAATGCCTTTTGGTCTAATGAATGCAGGAGAAACCTTTCAAAGGGCTATGGACATAGCTTTTTGAAAGGAAATACATGAGTTTTTAGTAATTTAATTAGATGACATTACTGTGTTTCCCAAAATAGATAATGAACACTTCGATCATTGGAAACAAGTCTTTATTAAGTGTAGGAAATATGACATCTCTTTAAATCCTAAGAAAAGTATATTTGGATTACAAGAAGGTAAGTTACTTGGACACATAATCTCAAAAGAAGGAATTATAATAGATCCTGCTTGGATAGAAACAATTACAAACATTAGCCCACCAAGAAACATCAAAGAATTACAAGCCTTTCTAGGTAAGATAATTTTTTTAAGAAGATTCATATCTAACTTAGCTGAGATAATTAGAGAATTGAATAGGATGCTAAAAAAAGATTCAGTTCTTAAATGGATTTTTGAGTCTAAACAATCATTTGACTCTATCAAACAAGCCTTAACCAAAACTCCAGTCCTAATAAGTCCTGATTTTAAGAAATATTTCATGATTTTTTCATTTTCTTCGGAACACACCATTGCTATAGTTTTACTGCAGAAAAATGACCAAGGATTTTAACAACCCATATATTTTTTTAGTAAGGCCCTTAGAGATTCCCCTTTGAAGTAGAAGGTTATGGAAAAACAATCCCTAGCTTTGGTAAAGGCTATTAAAGACTTCAGAGTTTATATTCTCTACTCACACATTAGTGCCTATGTCCCAAATTCTGTACTTAAAGACATTATTACTCAGGATGGTCCTCATGGAAGAAGAGGTAAGTGGATTTCCATTATCTTAGAATATGACATAGATATAAAACTCACCGAGCTCATTAAAGGTCAAAGATTAGCCAAACTTATGGCTGAATCTAATTGCAATTCCCTAGAAATAAATTTTATTGCTCAAGTAGATGATCAGGAAGAGATGGTGACTCCATTGATCAGTGAAGCCTTTTCAGACTCACCTTGGTATACATATATCATATTTGTATTACAAAACTTACAAGCTCCTCCTGGATTTTCAAGAACCAAAGCTAGATTTTTAAAACTTAAATCAGTAAGATTTTGTATCTTAGATAACGTACTTTTTTTGAGAGATCATAGTGGGATTTTACTAAATTGTTTACTATTGAAAGAAGCTGACAAAATACTTGAATAATTTCATGCAGGTGACCCTGGAGGACATTTATACTGGAAAAATACTACAGACAAGATCCTGAGAGCTGGTTTTTACTGACCTACCTTGTTTGCTGATGTCAAAAAATATGTTACTTCATGTCATAAATGCCAAATTTTTTAGGGTAAGAAGAAATTATTACCCATCCCTTTAAAGCCTATTTCAACTAAAATGCCATTTCAAAAATGGGGTTTAGACTTCATTGGTGAAATTCACCCCCCCCCCCCCCCCCCCTCTTCAGTCCAACATAAGTGGATTTTGACAGCTACTGATTATTTTACCAAGTGGATTGAAGCCATACCCTCCAGACAATCCACAAATACTATCATTATTTCCTTCCTTGAAAACAACACTCTTTCAAGATTTGGATGCCCCAAAATATAATTACTAACAATGCAGCATCATTCAAATCCAAGAAAATGATTGACTTTTTCCACAAATACCATATTACCCTAGGCCACTGTACTGCATATTACCCCCAGGGTAATGGCCTAGCTGAATCCTCAAACAAAATCCTTGTAAATATCATCAAAAAGTTACTTGAAGACAATAAAAAGGCTTGCAATAAGAAGTTAGTCAATGCCTTACGAGCAGATAGACTTACTACTAAGAAATCCATTGGTACTTCACCTTACCAACTAGATTATAGAATGGATGCTATCTTTCTATCCTCCTTAGGTGTACCGGTCATGAAAATTATCCAAGAGTTAGAGGTTGAAACAAATGACATCCAAAGAAGGATAAATCAAACTATTCACTTGCAACAAACAAAGGAAGAATTTTATATCAAATCTCAAGTCATTCAGGATAGGATCAAGAAAATATATGATAAAAATACTAAAGAGGATGATTTTTACATAGGAGATAAAGTGTTAAAATGGAATTCTAGAAGAGAAGACAAAGGAAAAAATGGAAAATTTGATTTTCTATGGAAAGGACCTTATGTAATTTATGGATATAGAGGTAATAATGATTTCTTTCTAAAAGAATTGGATGGAACAGATCTGCAAGAAGGACCAGTTAATGTTAGAATGCTAAAGCACTACTACTCCCCTGAGTTAACAAATAGTTAGTTTTTATTTACTTTGATAATTGTACATGTACATTGCAAAGTTTAGATTGGATTGGATGTTTCCTTAGAAAAGTTGAAGCCTAGAATGAAGGCCCTAATATTTTAGAGGTAAATATCATAAGTATGAATAAGTTGCAGATATCAGAAGACATTTACAGGGTCATCATAGTCAAATTTCAAAGGCTACTATTCTTAGAGTTCTTGATATTTCACCAAGAAATGTCATCCCCATGTGAAGCCATTGTTAGGGTCGTATAATAATAGGGTTCATAGAATTTTGAATTGACTTTGATAAGTCTTGTAAATATGTACATACCTTTCTTTCTACAAGTTATTTTCCCATATTTGAAAAATGAAAAAAATAACAAAAATTCAAGAAGAGGGTAAAAAGTCCTAAAAGAAAAATCAAAGGACTTAGAAAAATATAGAACCCAAAATAAAAAGAGATAAAATAATACCTGAAAGTGAGCAAGATCAAATGCCACTACTTTTACTTTTACTGCAAGAATAATGATTATGTGCAGAGTGTCAATAAATGCCATAATCCATGGCTATTTAAATAGTTTAATATTAAATTTTCATGTTTTAGATAGAGAATAAATATTTTTCAAAATGTTTAAACTTGAAAAATCAGTAGATAGGTAGAGAATAATGAGGAGCTGAACATTTTAATCTGATCCCTCGGATGAAATAATATAGAATTAGATAGTTTTATGCTTTGAAAGAAAATGTTTTAAGGTTGAAAATCTAAATGCACCTGCAAAATGAAGAAAAAATGTTAGAAGTAAAGTTGGGTATGTAGAAAGCAGTGGCGCAATCATGTAAATAAGACATCATTGGGAAAAATCACTAATTTCCCCTCCCCTATAGGTATTCAGTATTCTGAACTTTCAGTAAAAAAGGCTCAGAGAATTTCTCTAACTTTTGTTGGGACCAGACCCAAGGCTCGATGAATGATAAGTTAAAAATATTGAATTACTACCTTAAACCCTCATTCATCAATATTTACCCTTCATTCATACATTAAAACCCCTTTTTCTCAGAAAAGACACATTCTTACTTAGTAAAATTGTAACCCTAGTATAATTAACCTCATCCCTTCAAAAGCATTCATAAAAACCCTCAAAATTATGTTTATCCTAAGTATTAGTGAAAGAAATATAAATATGAGCAATGCTTGATTTTATACTATACTTAGAGATAATATGTATTTTTTTTTTATTACACTACCCTTCCATATTAACCTTTAACATACTTTTATTAAATCGCTAAGAAATACCCTGTCGTAGTTATTAATTTCCTTATATTTAAAATACCCCAAAAAAAACCACTATTATAACATTTTGACGAAAGTCTATTATCCCCATGTGCGCAAATACAAACCCCAAATTATGAAGCCATTTGGTCTAAAAACTATCATTATTCCATGTATCCTACCCCAATTGTCTTTAAACCATTGAAAAAGGTTTAAAAAATATATATATTATATATTAACCCGCCCGCATATGTTTTATTAAAACATTTCATAAATGTTTTAAATAAAAAACATTAACCCCACCTATATTCATATAATCTGAAGTTTTTTGAATTAAAATGTTTATTCATAAAACCTTGGACACTTAAGCATACGCACCCACCCTATGTATATTGATTAAAACCCTATATATATATGTGTTAAACCATATATCCCCCTGCCACATCATAAACCTTCCGCCTATGCAAAGGCCCGGTCCCACCTTTCCATTTCAATGCAACTGCTAAAACAAGCTCAGCCCTTCGAATTAAACTCCCAGATCTGACGGTCAGAGGACGATATCGCATAGAAAAGATGCAAGATCACCCAAAATCCAAAGCCATGTGAAATGGGTGGTTTCACCCATTTCTCTCCCATCCACGTTGCCTTTCCTCACTAGATCGCGTGGGTTTAGGTCAAAATAGCTTACCACTCGATAGCCACATGATAACCACCGGTTTTAAAAACCTTTGCATTTTGAACCGCCTCCTGCTGGACAAGACTTGTGTTCAATGCAAATTGATATGTTTCGATAAAACCTTTGGTTAATGCATTTAGCCATTTATCTCACGCGCTTAACCTTTGTATTACTTCTCCCAACTGTATAAACTCTGTTAAAACCCCTGGTTTCCAGTTTTATGCCCTGAACCTCCAAAATTTACCAAAGTACACCTGTGAAGACTATTGAGGAGCTGCGCCTTGCTCCAGATAAACTGTTGAAGCCATCAATTTGACCATAAACTATAAATACCCTTTCAAAGCTGATACCTTTATTAAAACAGGTATTTTTCTCAGAATTCAACCTGCAATCAAGTTAGAAAACCATTTTTAAAGAAAGAAAAACATTTTAAGTTAAGAAATTGAGTAATTAAATTGCCCAAAAATCCTAGAAACAAGCCAAACTCTGCCAAAATTTTCCTGGAAACCCTATTTATCTGCTGCGCGGTTTTTCAAGTAAATTTATCAATTTTTCACAGTTTAATGATCCATTTCAAGCTCTAAAAGGCCAAAAAAACCTTTGCAGGTATCCTGAAATCCTCTGTAATCCTTTTAAACAGATTTTTAGCTCCACTTCTTCGTCAAAAACTCAAAATACCCCTATTTTCTATTTTAGATCAGTTTTAAAGCCTCAGAACTTCTTTGATAAACCTAATTGGGCAGAAAACCCAAAAATAAACTTTATTTTTCCAAAATTTGCCCAATTAAGCCTCTGATATAGTAAAATTGCCTCTGCAAACTGCTTAAACTTGCAGAAGAAAATCAAGATGCCTAAAAAAAACAGTGTAAGCAAGACTGAAGGTTCTAAAGCTCCTAAATTTACTCCTGCCATGACTCCAAATGTTAGGTCCCTATATTACTAGTATAGTCCCTTATTGTTGTTAGTGTAACCCCCTTATTGTTATTATTGTACCCTTGTAACCCCCATTTTGTTATCATTGTGCCCTTAAATTATTATTGTTAGGTCGGCTAGGATTACATTGTCGCCCACTAGGATTACATTATGGCCCCATGGATTCATATATATAGAAAGGAGGTTTTGTAAATTGTATCATCCAAGAATTGTTCATTTATGTAATGTATTGGAGGTTGCCCCCTCGAAGTGGCTTATTTCTAAGGTTTTGATATCTTTTTTCTTCTATTTTTGGAGCTGGTTACACAACATTTGGTATCAGAGCTTTGGATTCTAGGGTTTCGCTGCTCCAAACAAGTCATCGTGGAATTTTCACTATAAATTGTTTTCTACGAAGTTTCAGAAGATGAAATTTTAAGGGTTGGAAACCGAAATCCTAAGGAAGATTTTCTAAAAATTTCAGAGCTTGGTTCGCAATATTTTCGGAGATATCATCTGTGTAAGTTAGGTCTTTTTTCAAGCTCCTAAACAGGTCATTGTGACATTTTCACTATAATTTTTTTTCTACGAAGGTTGAGAATTTGAAATTCATATGGTGCGAAGATGAAATCCTGAGGAAATTCTTCAAAAAATTTCGGAGCTTGGTTCACAATATTTTTGGAGATATGATCTGTGGAAGGTAGTGATTTTTCAGGCTCCTGAATTTCATCTCAAAGAGGTGATCGTGGGAAAATTTTAATAAATCTCTCTCTGGGCATTGGATTGGAGTGCCGTAAAAAGTGGTCGCAATTACACGGACTGCAGTTTCTTTTCTATCAATTTGAGATATAAAGGACGAAACAGTGACACGTGGCAAGTCCTACAAGTTCGCTCTACTGAACCAGTCCAGAATTAGGTCATTGTGGGAGATTGGACACAACTTTGTATTGGAAAATCCAAATTAGGTCATACCTATGGCATTCAAAAGATAATTTAGAGGGCTACTACAGGGCTGAATTTTAGATATTGAAGATCCCCAACTATAGAGATAATTCAATTTCAATATCGAGCTCCTCAAAAGCAAGTAAAAGGTGTGTATTTTTTTTCCAAATTGCATAAGTCTTGTTTGAATAATCAAGTTGAATTGATTCCAAGGGCATATTGTAGAATATATATCAGTATTGGATTCTAAAATGGCCCCTAAAAATAATTCAATTTCCATTAAGCCTTTAGAAGGCTCTACTATGACTCATGAAGACAAAGAATGGCAACACGACATATCAAAAGTACAAGAGCAAGTGCAACAAATTTCACTCTCACAAAGAACAACAAAAAATGAAATGGAAGTTTTGAAGAAAGGCATGGAAACTAAGATGGATGGTTTGAAGAAAGGCGTGCAAGCTAAGATGAATGGTTTGGAAGCTAAGATGTATGGCATGGAAGTGGGCGTGGAAGCTAAGATGGATGACATGAAAGACAAAATGGAAAACATGAAGAATGATCTAAAAGCATACATGGAAGGCTTGATGACAAGCTTAAAACAAGAAATTATTCCTAATGGTGGAAATATAGTAGAATAAACTCATGATGAGAACAAAATAAATGTTAATCGTGATTTCATAAACTCTAATGTTGGCGGGAAGAACCACCATATTCCAAAAATGGATATGAGGAAGTTTGATGGAAAGGATCCTGTAACATGGATACTAGAGATGGAGCAATATTTTGATCTCCATAACGTGCAAAACACACAAAAGGTACGCATTGCAACTTTACATTTAGAACAAAATACATTTGTATGGTATCGATGGCTTTGTTCCCGTAAAAAAATTGTCACTGGGTCAATTTTTACGGAGGAAATGATAGCACATTATGAGGATACAAAGAGCAACACCTTCTTTACCCAATTGATAAATCTCAAACAAAAGGGTTTAGTGGGGCAGCACATTGAGGACTTCCAAGAATTGAATATAAGGGTAACTGATCTTACAGAGGAACACAGGATTGATCTCTTCCTAGGCACTTTAAAGGATAACATCCAACATGAAGTTCGCGTTTTGGAACCTGATTCATTGGAGAAGGCATTCAGGTTGGCAAGAAAAGTTGAATGTAAAATTATGGCGACGAGGAAGCCTACCACTCAATTCTATAAAGAAGGAAGTGTTGCTACGCCTAGATTTCCACAACCTACAAGGTTGACACCACAACAATTGGAAGAAAAAAGAGCAAAAGGGCTTTGCTACAGTTGTGATAGCGAATACACTAAAGGTCATAAGTGTGCTGAGAAGAAATTATTTTACATAGATTGTGAAGAGGAAGAAGAAAATGAACAAGAAGAGGATATAACCAACCCTAGAAGAGGAAGAAATGAATCCGACCATATTGTGTAATGCACTGGCAGGAATTACCACTCCTCAAACTCTCAAGATACAAGGACAAATCAAGAAGAAAAAGGTAATAGTGTTGATTGATTCAGGTAGCACCCATAATTTATTCATTGTAAGGTAGCCAAGGAATTAAATTGTTTCCTATACCCAGCACCAGAATGTCAAGTGATGGTTGCAAATGGAGGAACTATAAATTGCTCTGGAAAATGCCATAATATCAAGCTAACCATGGGGGAATATGTATTGACTAGTCCAATGCTTTCCATTCCTATGGGAGGTGTTGATGTTGTACTAAGAGTACAATGGTTACAATCTTTGGGGATGGTAGCTTTTAATTTTCAAGAACTTTTCCTGAAATTTTTTTCAGAAGGAAAGGAAGTCGAATTACGGGGTATTGAAGGGAAGCCGGGAAGGATAATAAGCTCTAATGTCATGACAAAGCTTCTAAAGAAAGAAAAACGAGGCGTAATTGCACAGTTATGCTCACTAGAAGTTTCGACATCAAAATCATCTATTTCTGCAGATCTCCAACAAGTCTTGGACAATCATTCCAAGGTGTTTGAAACTCCCAAAGGACTCCCACCTATTCGTGATCATGATCATGCTATTCATTTGATTCCAGGAAATGTTCCTCCAAACATCAGGCCTTATAGATATCCTTACTTACAAAAGAGCAAAATTTAACGTATGATTGTGGAAATGTTAGAGGCGGGTATAATTCAACCTAGTCAAAGTTCTTTCTCTGCTCCTGTAGTATTGGTACACAAGAAGGATGGATCATGGCGAATGTGTCCGGATGATAGGGAGCTCAATAAGCTCACCATTAAAGATAAATTTCCCATTCCTGTGATTGATGAATTATTGGATGAATTACATGGAGCAATTTATTTTACCAAGTTTGATCTTTGTTCAGGATATCATCAAATTAGAATGAAGACTAAAGATATTCCAAAAACAACATTTCGAACTCATGAGGGTCATTATGAATTTTTGGTCATGCCTTTTGGCATTACCAATGCACCTTCTACATTTCAAGGGTTGATGAATTCCATTTTCAAACCCTTCCTTAGAAAATTTGTGCTGGTATTTTTTGATGATATACTAATCTATAGCAAGTCTTGGAAGGATCATGTTGAACATGTTGACGGGGTGCTCAAACTATTGCAGGAGAAACAATTATATGCAAAAATATCCAAATGTTTCTTTGGAGTACAAGAGGTGGAATATCTGGGTCATATTATATCTCACGAGGGTGTTAAAGTAGACCCTAACAAAATTAAAGCCATTAAGGAATGGAAAGTCCCCATGACCATAAAGTAGTTGCGAGGATTTCTCGGGTTAACAGGGTATTATCGCAAGTTTTTTAAGAATTATGGGAGAATAGCAGCACCTCTAACAACATTATTGAAGAAAGATGCATTTTCATGGACTCCTGAAGCAACTAAGGCCTTTGAACATCTTAAGGAGGAAATGTGCCATGCACCGGTCTTAGCTACGCCAGACTTCACAAAAACCTTTATTGTGGAATGTGATGCCTCAGGAAATGGAATTGGTGCAGTTTTAATGCAGGAAGGAAGACCCATTGCTTTTGAAAGTCGTCCCATCAAAGGAAAGTATTTACAGAAACCTATTTATGAGAAGGAAATGTTAGCAATACTACATGCACTAAAGAAATGGCGAACTTACCTAATGGGAAGACACTTCAAGGTAAAAACTGATCATGATAGTCTTAAACACTTTTTGGAACAAAGACTATCGTCGGAAGAACAACAAAAATGGGTCACAAAGATGTTGGGTCATGACTTTGAAATAATCTACAAAAAAGGAAAGCTGAATGTTGTTGCAGATGCACTCTCAAGAAAGAATGAAGAGGTGGAAGCATTGCTTTGTGCCATTTCTATTATCCAACCAGATTGGATAACTGAAGCACGAGATGAATGGAAGAAGGACAAAGATGTATGGATACTCATTCAAAAGTTGCAGCAAGATCCTAGTACATCTGATACATTTAGTTGGAAAAATGATTCCTTATGGTACAAAGATCGCTTATATCTTTGTAAGAATTCCCAACTAAAACAAAAGAATCTTCTGGAATTGCACACTTCTCCTTTAGGAGGACACTCAGGATTTTTAAAAACTTACCACAGGGTGAAGAAAGATTTTTTTTGGGATGGCCTTAAATCTGATATTCAAAAGTTTGTGGCGGAATGTTTGGTTTGCCAGCAGAATAAAGTGGAAACAATTAAGACCCAGGGACTTCTACAACCTTTATCCATTCCAAGTCAACGTTGGGAGGAGATTTCAATGGATTTTATCACAGGTTTACCTAAGTCCGAAGGAAAGAGTGTCATCATGGTGGTAGTTGATAGACTTACCAAGTATGCACACTTTTGTGCATTATCTCATCCATTTAAAGCAAGTACGATTGCTACTACATTTATGGACAGAATTCAAAAGCTACATGGAAGCCCAAGGGTTATTGTGAGCGACAGAGATCCCATTTTTACTGGAAATTTTTGGACGGAGTTATTTTCTTGTTTGGGTACTCAATTAGCTCATAGCTCGTCTTATCATCCTCAATCTGATGGTCAAACTGAGATAGTAAATAAATGTTTGGAAGGATATCTTCGTTGTTTTGTATCTGATAAACAAACACAATGGGTCAAGTGGTTACCTCTCGCTGAATGGTGGTATAACATTTCCTTCCATACTGCAGCAAAAATGACCCCATTTATGGCACTTTATGGATATCATCCACCATCCATCACATCATATTTAAGGGGAAATTCGAAGGTTCAAGCAGTGGAAGATCACATCGAGCATCAGCAAGAAGTTCTCCAACTCTTAAAGGATAACCTGAATTTGGCACAAAATCGAATGAAACAACAGGCAGATCAACATCGCAGCGAGAGAAGTTTTGATGTAGGAGATTGGGTATTTTTACGGTTACAACCATACAAACAAATGTCCCTCAAGCAAGCTAAGAAGGATAATAAATTATTGCCAAAGTACTATGGTCCTTACAAAGTGTTGCAAAAGATTGGTACTATGGCATACAAATTGGAGCTTCCTGCTTCTTCGCGAGTACATCTAGTTTTACATGTTTCATGCTTAAAGAAGGTTATAGGTGAAAATCTTCCAGTTCAAACAATATTGCCAGAACTTGATCACGAAGGAAAAATAATATTGGAACCTGAAGCAGTCATGGAAACAAGAACTCGACAACTACGAAATCGATCAATTTCAGAGTATCTCATCAAGTGGAAGAACTTACCCACTGAAGATTCTACATGGGAGGATGATAATTTTATACAGAAGCACCCAGAGCTACTCAAGCGTTGAGGACAACACTTTTTTGAAGGAGAGGGGCATGTTAGGTCTCTATATTACTAGTATAGTCCCTTATTATTATTAGTGTAACCCCCTTATTGTTATTATTGTACCCTTGTAACCCCCATTTTGTTATTATTGTGCCCTTAAATTATTATTGTTAGGTCGGCTAGGATTACATTGTGGCCCACTAGGATACATTATGGCCCCATGGACTCCTTATATAGAAAGGAGGTTTTGTAAATTGTATCATCAAAGAATTGTTCATTTATGTAATGTATTGGAGGTTGCCCCCTCGAAGTGGCTTATTTCTAAGGTGTTGATATCTCTTTTCTTCTATTTTTGGAGCTGGTTACACAACACCAAATACTTAAATTGTGGTCAATCCATTACAACCCCTAGTTGTTGGTATTGAACACATTCCTCTTGCTGATATTGACTACAAAATAGCTGATCCCATAGTTGAATTCAATCTGTTATATATCCATAAGTGGTGTTTTGAGAAGTCTTTAGATGATCATGAAGAAGTTCATATTTGGGAATCTAATCTGCCAAAATATGTAGTCCATCTCACTCACCCTTGTTAAGAAATTATCAGATTATGTCACCAGTACTATACTCCTGAACAAAGAGCTATTATGATTGCTAGTAAAGAAGTCCTATTCACCATCACTGCAGAGTGAATAAGCCAAGTGTTGTAGCTTCAACCAGACCCCCAAGTAGTCCCTTTGTCTATTGAGGCCCTCACCAAGCTATACATTGGCTTATATTTTCCTAAAAGGTTTATGATTTTTTAAACTTTTATGCCCCTGCATGTTGAAATTCCCAAGTTAAATCCTCCATATTCAACTGCTAAATTCCCTGAAGGTTCAAGGCATGTAATCTCCATGCTTTCCTTCATACTTAGGTATTTCAATGATGAGCACACTAATGAGTCTATCTTGGGATTTTTTTCCACCTTTTCCCTAGGTCAACCACCTTCAGTTATATTTTTTTATGCTAGTTTCATTACTGATAGTATTCACTATCAATTGACTAATTTACAGCTGGAAGGAGTATTCAGATATACCTCCTATCTTTTCCACATGTTTCTTTTCTTCCAATCAGATAGTTTTCCAATTTCATTTCAAAATTTAGATATAGAAGGAAAACCTTTATATGTCATCTTTTGGACATCCATACTCAGAAAAGAAGGCACATATTTCAGTTATTTAGAGTTTTCAGAGTTGTTTTTACATCCAGTGACCACCATGTTGACCAAAACAGAGTAGCCTAGAATAAGTGAGGAAATGAAGAAAATATTACAGTTATCAGAGAAGAGAAAATTTGGTGACTGGTATTTTTATGAGAAATTCACTGAAATCAGAGTTTTTGGGTCAAACTTGTTGCCTTACAAGTTACCCAAACATCCATCAATGAGGATATTTTCCTTGGATTACATCAGGCAGATCCTAAATTCTGATTCTATTAACTTCATGGCAGCCAAGAATAAGACCCCATTCAAACTTAAAAATCAAATTGGGTCATTCATATGTAATCACAGAGATGAAGAATAGGAAGCAGAAAATCAACTACTGGAATATAAATTGGAAGAAAGTTTCCCTTAGAACTATGATCCACAACGGATCTTAAGTAAACTAAGGGTAAACTGTAAATTGGCACCCTTTATCCATGAATCAAAACCAAAAATAGATAAGTTTGCTAATCAAATTGAGTGGGTTGAAAACACTTTAACAAAGGCATTAAACCAAAGGAATACTAGTCACACTTTGGAAATTTCCGAACAGCCAAATACATCCACTAAGAGAATCAGAGAAGAGGGAGCTTATACTGCAGAGACTACCATAGAAGCTAAGTTCGAAATCATTTACAACAAGAGGCCAAAATTAGACACAATAGCTAAAGGTAAAGTGACAATAGATGTTGAAGAAATAGAGCCCTTGAAAACCAACACTGGTTTTCTAGAGACCAATGTAGCTGCTCTAGTTATCAGTGAGCCAAATTAGAATGAAGAACAAATGAATAATGAAGATACAAAGATGATGGAAATGCATCAAATTATAGAGGCTTCTTCTTCACATTCAGCCGAGGAAAAGGATTTATATATTAAGAAGAAATACAAGAAAAATAAGTTGAAGAATGAGGAAATCAAAACTGAAATTTACTCTCAGTTTTTGAAATAAAAGCCAGGTAACCAAAACAGATTCCTATCAGCATTTGATTATTCAAGTAAAATATTAATTATGTTAGTATTACAGCCCACAGTATCAATGCCAAAGACAGTTGCTGACTATAAGAAAGTGGATATGGAAGTAGCTACAAACAAAATCGATGAATTAGATCCAATAGAGTTTCATAGGAAAACCTCAGAGATGTTATATTCCACAGTTACAAAAAAATCTATGAGTGCTCATAAGCTTCAAAACACCATCTCTAATATGTAAGATCAAATGAAGATGGATAAAGCTTCATTATATGCAAAGGATCTAAGCATAAAAGCCTTAGAAGATTTAGTATTGTAGGTAGGATATGATCCTACAAACATCAAAGTAGCAGAAGCATTGGTAAAGAAGAAAAATGAGGATATAGTTGCCTTGAGGAAATAGCTCAAACTTCCTCAGACAAAGGAAGTCTTACAGGAACAAAAGGAAAAAGATGAAATGATGAGTTTAATACTTCAAATGACAGCTCAGATTAACGAAATGGAGGTACAGATGGACCAACTTGTCCAAGAAAAGGATACAGTAAAAGAACCAGTGAGTCCTACAGTCATCATAGTCATCACTGCAGTAGTGCCTTCAACTTTAGGAGAAAAGTTTGCACCCAAAGAACCACTGGCCACTGCAGTGTCAGTGACTTCTTCAACAACTTCATCTACTGAATCCTCTACAAGAGCATTACAACCTACAGATGAAAGCAGTCAACTAGTGCAAGTAATGGAAGAGATGTCTTTGAAGAAAAATGAAATTAACAGGTTTCCAAAGATGATTAAAAATCTTGAGAAGACAAATAAATCAACTCAAGTAAATGCTAAAATACATGAAAAAAATGCAAAGGTGTTACTGAAAAAATGATACCACAGGAAAGGTGTTACTGAGAAGTTTTGAAGACTTGTTTTATTTGCAATATGAGATCAAACACCTATTTGTCATCAAGCCAACCTTTGCTAGGTATATTGAAGCTGATGAGAATTTTAGGAAACTAAAAAATATTCAAATTCCTAAAAATGAGGATTGGCAAGCACTTACTGATTTATTATGAATAATGAAAGACAAACAAATGAAAAAGAAAAAAAATTGTTTATTGATTTCTATGTCAAAACAGATTTGACAACAGTAAAGCAGTTTGACTAAAGGTTAAAGAGTATCTGAAATGAAAGAGTATCAGTAAGAAAGAGTATTAGTGAGAAAGAGTATCAGTGAAGGTAGCTTAAATTCCAAAAAAATATCTAAGAGCCGACAAGGAAGACACATAGGCAGCCAACTGCTTCTTATCCTAAAACAGATTTTATTTATTTTGAATAAAATAGGACAACTTGTTGATTTGTTAAGCAGATGTCACTATTATTGTTGTAAGATATTTTATTTCCCTAAGTCAATTCCTAGAAGTCATCTAGGATATTTTGTAAAACATTATGTATAAATACTTCACTCTTTTGAAGTATTTTATGTGGAATAAAATTGCTGGAGATTTCCATAGATATTTTGTTGACTTGAAGGCTTTGGATTTTGATTTTTTGTAGCAGACTGGATCAAATATTTGGCATCATACTTCAGGATCACTATGATAATCTATCTGGAGCGAAGTACTCTTTAAAACTTGTCATTATTATTCTTCTTTGTTACATGCATACATATGTGTTTTAATTCTAAATCTGAATGTATAACTAGGAGTATTACTACAGGACATGTTAATAGCACCTTTTTTTTAACTAGTTATCATTTCTTTATTTTCTTCTGATTGCCGGTGTAGGGAACCCTTAATTTCTCCCTCTCCCATTTGACCTCTATCTACTACTTCCATTTTTTGGATCAAAGGATCCTTAAGTGCCCTTTATCTTAATCATACCACCTCACAAAACCAATTTTCCAAGATCTCCAAGGGTTATCTATCTTGCCCTGAAGACATTTGACCTTTTAGGACTTAATCCGAGTTCTGTTAGCTTGACTTAGACTCCATAGCCCAATGGACAAGTATATTTCCCTCTATCTATCCCTCCAAGTGAAATTTTCCGAGCAAATCAAACAAAACCAAACCAAAACTGCACTTTCATAGCTAGCCTAACATTCACAAATTAAAACAAAGATAAAATTTAAAGAGAGAGCCCTCTCTGAACCCTAGGAAGGCTAGATCCTAGAGTTTGAAGTAGGTTTGTGGTTACCTCTAGTATTGTTTGACTAAAAAACAAAATCCCACAACTTAAGAATTTACTAGAGTGATAAAAAGTTCTAGAGGTTTGGATTATTGATTAGTTATTATTTTTTTACAATATTAATATTAAAACATATTTGTTGTATTTACAATACTATATATGTGTTGTAACATATTATATATATTACTTAAGTTTCAAAATGAGTTTACAATATATTTAGGTTTTATTTTTATATTTTATAAGTATTATATATATTAATATTGAAAATAATGTGTTACATTGTGTTATATTGCTGAATGTATTAAAAATTAATATAGTGTACAAATTATTTACAATATATTTAAGTGTTTGAATTAAATGATTTTGGGCTTTAGCTCTTTTAATTATATTTAATATATTTACATTATCAATTCTATAAAACAAATTAATGTTCACCTGTATATAAGTTTTATAAATGTATATATTATTCACAAAATGTTGTTTGAACATTTATACACTTGTGAAGGCGCATGGAGTATGAAGGTGTCATGTAGATAATCAGTCCAACCAAACTCATCAAACAACCTAAAAGAGGAAGTTATTGAAGTGTACTGTTAAAATATTGAAAACAAAAAAACTTTCCAATCGTAAGCAAAGTGTTCCAAGCGGTGCATAGGAACTGCACATCATGTGAAGCCCAGTGCAAAATGAGAAGGTTATGTGGCAATCAAAGGTGCCACATCACCTTTACATGAGCAGTGTTGTCACGAATATGGAGGATAGGAAATAATCCCACAAGCCAAAATAATAATCATGATGCAACATAAGAAAGAAGATCAAAAGCCATGAAATAGTAATCAAAGAAGTCATCAACCACTAAAAAGTCCCAAAGTGAAGCAATAAAAACCAAAGAAATCATGTTACATGAAAAAAATCTAATAAAGAGGGAGTTTTTTCAAAAATTAAAATGAAGGGTCCTCATGATTTTGCAAAAAAATGATGGGGGTTGTGTCCAACAAAACCTGGAACTCACTCGAAAGAAGAAATTATCTCTAGTTTAAAGATACGAAACATGTAAAAATTAAGGACTTATAGTTAAATGATTTGAAATAAAAAATTGAAATGTCTTAGTTGTTTCATCTTTATCATGCACCGTTAATAGAAAAAAATCATATCCATCATTGTTCATTAACTTAAAAAATTTACCCCATGAATTTAGTGTATTCCAGCCAAGCCATCATTTTCCAAGTAAACAAGGTAATCAAGTAAAATATATTGCCAAATTAACCTCCATACCATAGGCATGGCCGTTGCTGCTAGTAGGTGTATATAGCCTCAACAGGATGCCTTTTAACCATTTTTTATGCCATAAATGCATAGTTAGATGATAATTTCGAAGTTTATTTGATACCAATTAAATATCAATAACCTAGCTTGGTAATCAGTTAATGACAATGGAAATAAAGTGAATAAATCAGGTCGTGATTAGACCTCTTGTCCTTCAACCTTGCATTTGAAAGTCGTTACCTTGGATTTTTGACTAATAATGGTAATGTAACAATGTTAGAACCTATGATCATGATAGGTATGCTTGTGATGAGACCTCCTATCCTTCAATTGACCATTTTTTTTTTAATTTTAGCTATCATTATTGTTAATCTCGTAGTCTTTACTTAATATATGGGGTGGTAGATTGATCCTTAAGAGCGAGGGATGATGTAAAAAGTTTTAAGGTTACTAATACTTACTTCATTAGAATTTCTCCCAAAGAGTTAATGAGCTTAAGTAACTGTAGATAAATGTATTTTTCTCTCTTGAAAATGGGTTAAAATATAGTTCATTAGAAAATGATGGAAACACTTAAGCACAAAGAACCAAAACTAGGGACTTCACTAGTTAGGAAAGATGAAAATGGGCATAACGACATCATATTAAGGAGAAAATTTCTTTAAATATAAGGTTTTGTTTATAAATAATAGAGCATAAAATGCTTATCCGATGATTATGCCAAGGTGAATGAAATAAAAATATTCCCCCATTTTATTGGAAAGTGAAATGAAAAGAAAATAAAACCAAATTGAAACAAATGATAGCAAATTAGAAGGGTAGCAATCGAGAGAATGAGCCCTAGGATAAATTTTACAAGATAACATAAAATAAATTAACATAAAAATGTATAAAATGATGATTATGTTAAAATTGAATATCTATATTGTAAAGTAATTTTTTAATAAGGCTCATTCGATAACCTATTTATGATGCATCTGTAGGATATTTATTTCTTTTACAAATATTTATTGGAAATTATTTTTCAAGTCTTTAGAGATTAATTTTTAGGAATAAGATTAACAATCAGTTTCAAAAAAGAGTATAAGAAACATTTGAAAGAAGGAAAAGGGAACTTCCTAAATGCCATATGATGGTTGTTGTTCGTAAAATAATTTTTCTAGCAAAAACAAATCCTTGAACCAATGAAAACTTGCAAAATTGAGAAGGAAAGGACAAGAAAATATAACTAAAAGAGGAAAAAAAGAAAGGAACTAAGAATAAATGAAGATCAACATATATAAATAATTGAGAGAAACTCATACCAAATTACGTTGTGACTTTTGACATCCTTGTATGAAGAATATATATAAAAAATAGGAAAGACAAGTTACATTTATCTCCCACTTTAAAAATTGAATACCATAAAATTAGGTCTAAATTCTAAGAAATACTACAAGGATTCTCAAGGAGACATAATAAATTTTGAGATATGAGTAAATGAATGATAAGATATTGTATGCAAAAATTAGAAATGTGCATTATATTAGATTTAAAATCTTAGAATATGGGGTTTACCATGGTAAATTAATGATAATGATCAAATAAAAAGCTTCACGAATGATAACCCATTATAAGTAAGATGATAACTTAATGAATGGGAAAAACTCATTTATATTCATTAAATACCATAATTTATTTATTTCAACAGATAAATAAATAAAAAAGTACTAAGCTAAATATATCTATACTCTAACTCTTTTGAAGGAAAAGGACTAGGTATAGTCATATTTCCAATGAAACCAAGAAATCGTTTTATTCCCTACATAAATAAACATTACATACATTAGTAAGAATGATGAAGAAAATACTAAACTATGTACAAAAATGCTAAAGACAACATTTATATTAATTCCTAAGAATAAATACAAAAGGAATCTATAAATAGAAAACCTTCTATTATAAGAGTCATCATATTCTAAATAAAATTTATCAAAATATGTACAAGCTAAAGGGTTATCAATATCACCTTTAAGAAACTCATAAAATATTTCTTTTGAAGACTGTATAATACTGAAAATATTAGAGTTAGTTGTCCTCAAAAGTTTAAAATAACGCTCTTCCCACACCCCCCCCCATGAGAAATTGATCATTTTAGGAAAGAGAAAAATAAGAAGGATTCTTAAAGTTATCTATTATATGTACATAACAATCAAGGAAACTAAAAAGCCCATGATTGTCTACAGAAGTAAGAGCGTCGTTGGATGGTTGCAACAAGCCTTTAACATAACAAGTATCGTATTTAAGTTTGTCATAATTGACATCAAAAACTTGTACTAGAAATTGATGATCCAAATCTAAATAGAGGGAAGGAGGTTTGTGCTTAGAAAATCAGTCAAATGATCTAAAATCATAAGTATCGGGATATTTTTTAAGCATCACATCATTTTCCCTTAGTTTAAAATAATCTTAAATGTTGTGAAAAGGATGAGTATAAATAATTGATCATTTAAAGGTACCCCTTGCGTTCCATGATATATTTCATTTTTAAGATTCGAATTAGGTAATATTCCAATAGGTTTACCCATACAGTGATTAGGTTGCGAATAATGATAATGAAAAAGAAAATTAAGGGAGGTTCCCTCAAAATCATCATTTTCAATTTCCTATTTTATTAATGTGTCATTTATTATCAAAATAGATTCTAGCTCATCTTTTGAAGAAGAGTTGTCATGTGATTCTTTGTTAAATCTTGATGTTGTGTATAATTCAATTATATTGAACTTGACTCACAAACATAAGGAGATACAGTAGAAACACTTTGAGATGTAATATGTTCTCCTTATGTTGATGGTTGAGGAAGATCACTATTTTCATTTGAGTGTTCAATAAAAGTAATTGTAGAATCAAGATTTACTTATGGAGATTCTTCTTTATTTTCATTATGAATTCATACATTATGTTCTTGAACAACATAAGTAAATTTCTCAATTAAAAATTTCTTAGGGGGTAAGCCCTCACGATGAAATCTGTCGCAAAATAACATGAATCTATTGGAAAATTCGCTAACAGTTCCATCTTAATAGATTGTCAAGTTATCAAATTCTAAGAATAGTTTCTCATAGTTATAATTGTGCTGAGCTAAAAAGAATACTTGCATGAAGTGATTCCAAGAGTGAATGCACTTAGAACAATTTCTCATACTTATAATTGTGATGAGCTAAGAAGAATACTTGCATGAACTGATTCCAAGAGTGAATGCACTTGGTTGGTAGCATCTTGTACCAATCCTGAATCCTTCCTTCAAGCGCATGAGTAAATAACTTGAAATTTTTATTTTATTTAGTGTTTTTAAAGCATTTGAATTCATGTATAAATGGATCAACATGATCTAACACAGAAATGGAACTATCACCGTCATATTGAAATTCATATATGGATTAATTTTTTCTTTGTATATGCTTCTAGTAGGCTTGCATGAGCTAAAAGCATGATGCAAAGTAGGAATGTTTACAAGAGCCATAGCTAGTTAAAAAATTTAAAATAAGAGTCCACATGGAACAACTGGTAGAGGCCCTCCTTCTAGCACCAAAAATGTTAATGAGAAAAATGTCCTCCATCGACATTAGGGGAGACCACCCGGTCAAGGCTGCAATTATACCCGTTTTCCATTGAAGTTGGTGGTTCTGACGCGTTATGGGTCTAGTTTCCCTATTACCTAGGACTAACCTAAGGCTAATCTATCCTAATCTAAGTGTTATTCTAATCTAATTCTACTTATAAGAAGTCAAGATGACAATAATTATTAACCCTATGCAATACTATTTTAAAGAGATATTAGTAGTAACTTAATGCTAAAGTTATTTTTCCCATAATAGTTATCTATATAGCTATACTAATGTTAGCTATCAATCTACATTAATCATATGTTAATATATTCTATATGTAATTGAAAAATCTAATATAACATATAAGCTACATTAACTAACCATTCTATGCTAAACTATTTATTAATCTTATTATTGTATTAATATTGCAAAGAAATATTATATCTATTTTAATATTAATTCTAATACTACACTATTTTTATAATAATATTTATTAATCTTAAGAAACTAAAAGTTAATGGTAAATTACTGTTTTTTTTTTATATATCACATGTGATCATATCTAATGTTATTATTTGTTTATACAATGTAAATGTAAATTTTTATGTGAAAATAATTTTATTAACTTCAATTCTAAATTAGACTAAAATTAATCTTAGAAAGAAAAAATAGATAAATGTTTTTAAATGAAAAATGTTGAATATTATTAAATAGAAAGGGACAAATTTATATACAAAATATACAATACTTTTTATATTGATGTTTTAATGATATAGATTAAAGATTTGGATCAACATAATTGTTGAGTGACTTGAGGGAAAAATGTCCTCCATCGACATTAGGGGAGACCACCCGGTCAAGGCTGCAATTATACCCGTTTTCCATTGAAGTTGGTGGTTCTACAAAAGTTATGGGTCTAGTTTCCCTATTACCTAGGACTAACCTAAGGCTAATCTATCCTAATCTAAGTGTTATTCTAATCTAATTCTACTTATAAGAAGTCAAGATGACAATAATTATTAACCCTATGCAATACTATTTTAAAGAGATGTTAGTAGTAACTTAATGCTAAAGTTATTTTTCCCATAATAGTTATCTATATAGCTATACTAATGTTAGTTATCAATCTACATTAATCATATGTTAATATATTCTATATGTAATTGATAAATCTAATATAACATATAAGCTACATTAACTAACCATTCTATGCTAAACTATTTATTAATCTTATTATTATATTGATATTGCAAAGAAATATTATATCTATTTTAATATTAATTCTAATACTACACTATTTTTATAATAATATTTATTAATCTTAAGAAACTAAAATTTAATGGTAAATTAGTGTTTTTTTTTATATATCACATGTGATCATATCTAATGTTATTATTTGTTTATACAATGTAAATGTAAATTTTTATGTGAAAATATTTTTATTAACTTTAATTCTAAATTGAAGACTAAAATTAATCTTAGAAAGAAAAAGTAGATAAATGTCTTTAAATGAAAAATGTTGAATATTATTAAATAAAAAGGGACAAATTTATATACAAAATATACCATACTTTTTATATTGATCTTTTAATGATATAAATTAAAGATTTGGATCAACATAATTGTTGAGTGACTTGAGGGCTTAATCAAACCATTATCGTGTATTTTTCTTTTTAAGAGGAGATTTTATGAAAAGCTATACATGCAGATACAAAACTATTCGAAGATGTAAGAAAGAAAGAAAAACCTATCTTGAATAGAAGAAAGATAGCTCTACTCCTATCTAAGAGAAAATTATTTAAAAGATAAGAGAAGGAACTGGAATTAGATCTAAAATCAAGATGAACCTATATGTCATTAAAATAGTTCAATGACTCATAAGTTATTTATTCAAATGCGTAAAAAATTAATTTAAATAATTAGTTACTAAAACTTTTTTCAGATATGTGTTGATCCAAATTTAGTATGAGTTCATTCTAAGTTTTACGTGTTGTAAGGGAAATAGTTCTAGCTACAAAACATAAGCTTTAGGAACACAAATTTGTAAGCAACAAATAAATAATTATTTATCCCCATAGGTTAATTTTCATGAGCTGGGTTTTAGCCTTGATATAAACCCTGCTAAGTTGCAAAAGATAGCTCCAAGATAATAACAATAAGCATTAAAAATTCAACAAAACAATAGTGCTTCAATTAATTATTTTTATACTAATTGGTAAAGAATTTAACCAAAAATTGGCATAAGCCACTAAAACTGTACAATTTCAGAAATTCTTACAAAAGTGAAAGAAAAATGAGGCTTGTAATAGAATCCAATTGCCATATACATTTAGTTTTCATATCTTGAACTCCTTCAAAAGTATTTTGAAAATAATGCCAGAAAGCTTCTATACAAAATTGGAGATCTAACAATATTAGATGAAAACAGAGTTTACTCCGTAGCATTTTCTTCTCATTATTTCTCGAGTATCTCCTCCCTTCCTGGATTCGAATCCCCCACAAATATCACATCCTGCGCTCCCTTTATATAGACACTCGAGCTAGAGGCTACTTCTGATCCCTGAATTTCCTCAATCCAAATTAGTAAATCGATCGTTATTGATTGGCTATACAATCGAATTCAATTCCAATCTTCCCTTGATTGGCATAACTGATTTGGTTCCGCAACAGTTTTTTCGTGGATTTAAATCATTCATTTCTTCATTTCTCTGCATTCCTGGGGATTAGGCCTACTGCGACTAGTTTTCCATTGCCAATAGGTTATTGACTTATGGCTCCGTTGTGGCCGAGTGCATGATTTGTGCGTGCCTTTGACTGAGATTCACTTACGTGCACTAGAAACTTGATTAGATTTTGTGGTAACAATATTGAAACGGATAACGATTTTTTGTGATTTGTTACTTGATGAAATTCATTCTTTTCGATAGGCAAACTCGTTTGGCTGGAGGCAACAAAATCGTCATTTAATAATTCACGTGGAAGAGGTACGTTGATATGCATCAACGTGTTGATAGTTGTGATGAGTTGTCGAGTCGGTGATGGAGTATTATATGCGGTTAGTTTGAGTCTCGACTCAAATGAAGGGTCAAACCCCTAGTTATCATTATCAATATTGGTATTGGTTTATCGATTAGTTGTTATTTTTCGTCCAATATTAATTTTACAACATGTGTTGTATTTACAATAATATGCTTGTGTTGTAACATATTCTATATATTACTGAAGTTTCACAACACGTTTAAAATATATTCAGGTTTTTGTTTTATATTTTATAAGTATTATATATATTAATATTGACAATAGTATATTGTGTTACATTGTGTATATTTTACAATAGTAGTGTACAATGTATTATAAATTTGTATTATAAATTATTACAATGTACAAATTATTTACAATATATTTAAGTGCTTGAATTAAATGATTTTTGGTTTAGCCATTTTGATTATATTTAATATAATTACATTGTTATATTCATAATATTTAAAATTAAAATAACTAAAATAAAATTAATAAAATTAAATAATATTCACATAATTTTAATTAACAAATATATTTAATATTTAAATTAATAAATTAAAATATACATAATTTTATAAAAACAAAGTAAGTTGCATCTATATATTGATATATTGTTGGGAAAAATATTGAGAGGGGTGAATGAGTGTTTTAAAACATACATAAATTTTTTCTTTTCTTACTCTGATTTTTGTATGTGACTTTATTGAGGTAAACATGTGTATGTGCCCGACTGTTATGTAGACAACCAATATATATTTAGTGCACTTATATCTCATTTAATTCTTCATTTGTTTAACTTAAATCAGTGCATCGGTGATTCATAATACACTTGATAAGAAGTCAACATGTTCACTAAGAACAAAATAAAGCATCACGCATAAGCAACACACAAGAACACTAGTATTTAAGGTGGCAACCCAATGTGGGAGAACACCACCATTGTTGTGGTGTTTGTCTTCAATTTTATTATTATAAGAAAAAACTTACAATCATATACTAATGCAGACTGAGATGAGCACGCACGCACCCACCTGCAGAAGGCTACAACCTTCACTCGTTCTCTAGCACCCACTGGAAGGGAGTTCGAACCCTTTGATCTTGTTTACCAACACCCACTGGAATGCAACTCCAACCCCCTGATCTCATCACCAACTACTACTGAAAGGACGCTTCGACTTCCTCACTAAAGGCTCCAACCCTCAGCACCATATTGGACCTACGTTTCATAAATTTTCACACTGGATCCAACTACTTCAACACATCACAACTTGTAGGACACTTTTCATCAAATTTTCAGACTTGACCCACTACCATCATTTAAGCCCAATACCATATATCAAAACTAAAACTGATCATTGTACCAAATCATTCAACCAATTACTGAATCAATGAATTAAACAACCACTGAACCAAACAATTACTCAACCAATCTCCAACTCGAATCAATTAACCTCTTCTTAAACATTCAAAACTGTGAGATCATTGTAACCTGAACATCAGTATTGAACCCAAAACACTGCATCAACCTATTGAATCAACTGCAACCATGATCAATCATATAAAAAAATATGTATGCCACTTTGATTAAACAAGCCTATGTGTATACATGATTTTCATGAATGAGACATGCGTACATATCTCAACCTACAAAATTATGAACTACCGACAATCTAAACCAGAAAAAGAATTGCACATAGACATACTGAATCATTTTATCAGATCACGGATCTTTGAACCTCATATAATTATTTGCATCATGGACATTCTTCAACAAATCAATACTCAATCAATTCAACTTCAGACATGACTATTAAGCCCAGATCAACATGAAGACTCCATTGATAGAAAAAATAAATACAACATGATTTATTAGGTCGACTAGAAAAATTTTCAACAAAAACCCTAGCTTCCATACATGCTTATCATAAATCTCTTCCACGTGTATACAAACTTTTCAGAAATGAAACCCATGTACAGATCTACCCATACTGCAAAATCGATATGCTACTACTCAGAAGAGTATTTGTGTGTGTGTGCGTCTTACCAGAGACAAACCTGCGTACAGTTCTACAATTTTCAACATATAGCTGTGCTGCACTTCAAAACTTCAGACATACCAGGATCATGACATTCAAATATATAAATAGACGTCAAATCATAGATCTAGTAAACCCATAAGTAGATCATACAATACATAATCATTTCAGGTCTAATGATCATGATTCATCATTGTATTACCCGATGCACATTTATTTCAGATCAACCACTCATCAATAGCCCATACCATACAATCATACTTCAGATTGAAGAATTCACCATTCAACCTCTCACATGCACACCCAAACATTTGGATTTTCATCTCCTTATATAGCTTAGTCCTTAGCCAATGCCATGGGTCAAAACCACACTAATGTAGATGCTATTCTTTGAGGGGATAAAATATCCGTTGAAATGTGCATTACTATGGGCTAATACAATGTTAAGGACCCTTGGTATTTAGTAAAATATAGTGCGTGAACTATACACACCTTTGTTGTTGGCATTGATGGCAAAGGTAAAGATAGGAGCAACACCTAAACAATCCATAAGGCAAAAGAGACAGAGGGGTAGCAGAGGCAGCAGATGAAATAGGGGAATTGAAGCAGAAGCAACAGAGGAATTAGAGACAGAGCAGTGAAGTTGAAAGGGCCTGAAGGAGTTTAATACAAAGGTTTATTTATGAATTAGGGGTTTAATACAGTTTGCAGATGAATTATTGAGCAATTATTAATTAATTGAGTTTGTATGGAATAGACTTTGATTGAAGACTAAAACCCTATAGTAAATACTTAATATGCTTGGGGATGAGTTGGAGCATTGCTTAAATGGCAAGGAAACCATGAAGTGGTCGAAGAAACTAATAATGAGCAAACGCACAGTTCGAAAATCAAACTCGTGAATCAAGGATCACGATGACTCAGTGGATTGAAGAGCCAAAGGAGCACAGTGTATTAAAGATTTGGGCAGTCTCTAACTGAGAATCAAAGGTACAACATACCACAGAAGCGCCGAAAAAATTTGAATCAAATTGATTGAAAAAAATGTGGGTTTGAATTTCCTTCAGTATGTAAGGGCGAGAATCAGAGACTGAGGAATTCGTAAGAGCTGTGAGGTTTGGGGATAGCTCCTTGAGATATCATTGCAGATATCGTATGGATGACTGGAGAATGGGCTCGATGGGCGATCAAATGGTGGAGTGATAAGGTGAGCCAAGAATAAAACAAAACAGAAAGGCAGCTTCATGAATGGTGTGGACCAGAAGTAATTCAAGAGGAGAGTCATGAATTGGAGTGGTTCAGTAAACAGTCATAGGTGGAGTTAATTACAATAAAATGTTGAAGCGTTGAATGGAACCCTGAGCCAAAAGGGAACGAAACTCTCACTAATGAACAGTAAAGGCGAGATTCTGGTTTTCATCGCACCACCTTCGATGGGCAAGCGGTATTCAAGAAATCAGAGCAATTCCATAGAGTGGCTGACACGTGGCATATGGCAGGGTCCCAAAAACCACTCATATCACACATTATCGTTCATGCATCTAAGCCAAGCGATATCCATCGGATCATGTGGAGCAAGGCGACGTGCTCTCCACCGTCGGATATGAAGGGCCATTTAAGCGCTGGGGTCCAGTCCATCATGCAACTATTGAATATTAACCCGTGTGCAATTTAACTGCGCGATGTTCGTAGGATTAGAGGTTGAAAGAGAAATGAATTATCCACCATTGGATCATGAATGAAGTTGCAAGGTGACAAACAAGGTATGCGCCAGCGTTTGTTTGTTGTTTATGAAATAATCGAAATATAAATGTGTGGGCCAGCGTGGGTTAAGTGGTTATGCCAAAAGGAGAAAAGGTGTTAACATTACAGTCTTTTGACTTTCGAATGTATTCAGTTAAAATTGAATAGAGGGTTCAATTATATAGTGCGAAATGCTATGGGGCCCGAAGATATTATATGAGCGTTTCTTGTAAACAAAAAACCAAAGGTTATATTGTTGATGGTTTATGATAAAGATTGTGAATGATGATATATCAGTGTTGTTAAAAAGGTTTTATAAAAATGCCGAGAGTTATTTTATGTTTGATTAAAAGGCAGTTGTACATATAGCAATTATATAACTGCAATGAACAGGGAACTGAATAAAAGAGAAAATGAAAAAGAGAGTGTGGTTGGGATGAATGAGCATGGAAAAGAAAAAAGAGAGGAGTGCTATTCGAAATATATACTGTAATTGAATGAAATATTAAGGAGGGATGTTTATAATATGGTTGCATAACCATAGATGTATGAGAAACTATCAAAGCTTTCGCATAGTTCTAGAGTATCAAGATATGTTAATTGAAATTTCCAGTTCAGCAGTAGAATGATAAATTGCACAGATTGAGAAAAATTCAGGCCTGAAAGTTGGAGATGCATGGTTATATGCATATAAAGAAGAAAAATTTGGGACTAAACTTGGAAAAGCAGTTATACATGCACAGGTGCACACAATTGCAGTAAACAACAGAGTATGCAGAACAGTTACATGAAAACTACAGATACACAAGTACAGTGAACAGGAATATGCACAAGAAGGAATTTGACAAGTGTACAAGCATAGAAAACTAGAAAATATGCAGAAGACAGTGAGTAGAAGAAGGCAGAACAGTTCCCTCACAACAGCAGAAAAGACAAGTCCAGCAAAGCCAAAGGCCAGAAAATGGGCTGAGTGAAATTGTCTTTATGTAACTGAAAGTGTGAATGTAAATGTTGTAATTAATTTTTTATTGTTTGTGATGCATTGGCAAGTCTCCGGTAGGAAAAAAAAACTCCAACTGTAATATTGAAATTAATCGATATTGTTATATTTTTCTAAATGAGCGGGTAAAAGAAATGAGAAGGCAGAAGGAAAAAAGTCAGGACTATTCACTTCAAATTCCCTGAGGAATGTAAAGATTCATGTGATGAAATCTATATATAATATCACATTTATATGCACAAAGTGGTAAGAGAGCTAGAGAGCGTAAGGAAAGAGAATGAAGAGTACAAAATATTGAGGCAGAAAAGATAAGAAGAAGGAGGAGCAGAACGAGATGCAGTGAAAAGTTAGAGAAGAAATGAAGCAGTGAGACAAGAAGAAGGAGGAGCTGAGTAGAGATGATGCAGGGCTGATATGAGGACTAATGGACAGCAAAAGAGATGCTATAGAACAGAGCTAATATCCAAGGTAAATAAACAAGTGTTTTCTTTTGAAAGAGTAAGGAAGTTGGAGCTTCCCTATCAAGTTGTAGCTTGATAGATGTCAGTTGTAGCTGACTAAGGTTGGAGCCTCCTATAGGTTGGTGCCTGTAGAAAATAGATGGGAGTTGGTGCTTCCACATCAATTTGTAGCTTGATAAAATGTCAGTTGTAGCTGACTGAGGTTGGAGCCTCCTGTAGGTTGGTGCCTGCAGAAAATTGATGGGACTTGGAGCTTCCTTGCAAGTTGTAGCTTGCAGAATTGAGGATAGAGCCTCCTGTAGGTTGGTGCCTGCAGAAAACAGTGGTGAGAGGGAGTTGGAGCTTGCCTTTGCATCACAACAATAATAAGATGTGGTTTTCTCCCTTTATGGGTTTCCACTTATATCTGGTGTCTCTGTGCATGATGTTTATTTGTTGATCTGGTTTATATCATCTTCTTAATACTTACTTCTCTCATATTAAGTCTACTGTTACATTATATTAATGCTTGTTGCTCACATTCTAAGATTACTCACATGTTAAGTTGAACATGAAATGAAGGTGTAAACAAGTGTTAATGAAAAAGTTTTAAAATTCCATGAATGTGTTAAACTGATTCACCCCCCCCCTCTCAGTTTAACTAAGGGTTCAAAAATTGGTATCAGAGCCAGTTCCTTTGGTGTAAGCTTAATAGCTTGAAGGAGATCTGGTTGAGTCATGGACTATCAAAATGCACCTGTGTTAAATACAACAAACTTTCCTGAATGGAGAGATAAGGTTAAAATAGGTTTAATGGCCTATCAACCTGAGGTATGGAAGCTTGTATGTGATGGTTACTGCAAAGAATCACCCATGGTGAAAGAAAAACAGAGGAATGCCAAGGAAAAATGTGTGATATATAACAATCTTCATAACAAGGATCTTGATTAATAATGGATTTAACTTCAGCAAAATAAATCTTGGATAGACTGCATTTCATGCATGCAGTAGACACTGAGGAATGCATTGTCAAGAAGGAGAAGATAATTAAGAAAAAGAGAAATTCATGTCAAAAAGAAGATGTTCAATCAAATAAGGTACCTGCTAGTGTGAATGGTAGTAAGACCCATGAAGAAATTGCAGCTGAAGAAAAATCCAAACTTGACACAACTCTGATTGAAATAGAAAAATTGAAGAGTGAAAACTAAGACCTTAAGAGATTGGTACAAATATGTGATGAGAAAGAATATGAAGATAGGAAAGAAATTATTGGCCTGAAGACACAAATTGAAGAGGAAAATAAAGTAGAAGACACTTTGTTGCAACAAATGAGAGAGAAAAGTCAGGAATGTGAAGGATTGGAAGAAGAAGTAGCGAGCCTAAGAAAGAACTTAGAAAAAGCCCAAAGATAACTATTAATGAATACACCTCTAATGAAAGGATTTGGACAGTTGGACCAGATTCTAAATGCACAAAGGTCACCTCTCATAAAGAGTGGGATAGGATATGAAGGAGAAAGCAGTAAGTCCAAGGCAGAAGATAACAAGAAAATCATCTTTGTAAAAGCTGTAAAGGAAAATGAAGTAGCTCAGAAGATTCCCATAGAAGAAGAAGCCAGCAAGAACAAGATTTGTAAAGAAACAAACAGAATCAAGGAGTAACTTGAAATAACAGAGAATGAGAGGATGAAACAAGCAACTGCAAAAGGCTCATATGCTCCTAAGGATGAATTGAATAAATTTGGAAGATGTCAAAGAAGGTTCTTTCCTCCTATGGGAAGAATCACTTGTTTTTCCTACCACAAACCAGGACATGGTGTAGCATATTGTAAGACAAAGAAAACCCAGTCCAACTAGCAAAGGATGCAGCAAAAGAGAAGAACCCCTTAAGCAAGCAAATGGAACAGACAATCCTTCACCAGGTACACAAATTATTTCCATGGCTACTGTTATGCATGCAGTAATTTTGGACATAAATCTATTGAATGTAAAATGTATTCAAGAAGGGGAACAAAGTATTATACATAAACTCAAATGTACTATGATAAAATAAGATGTTATGTATGCCTCAAACTTGGTCACAAAGAAAAGGACTGTAATCTGCCATATACATTAAAGAACTCTAGACAGATGATTGGATCAAAACAGATCAATCAAAACTGTGAATCTAAAAGAAGAGAAGACATTATGATGAACCCCAATAAGGTATGGAAGGAAAAGAGAAACGGGGAGCCTATTATCTCAATTACATAATGAAAACATCATAGTCTCAGGGGGAGCTTCTCTAGGAAGCAAAGAAAAAATCCATCCAGTGACAAATTTGAAGAAACATCCCAGGGGGAGAGCAGTTCATATATAGAGCCCATGAAAGTAGTCTAAGAAGAGCACCTTAGAATGAGAACGACTATAAGATTAGGAAGGGAAAAGAAAAATTCCTCTAAAAAAGAACTATAGAGGAAGAAGATTATTTAGCTGACAGATTGATGAAAGAAGAGAAGGCAATAAGAAATCATGGCAGTAGAGAGAACATCAGCCATGAACCTGTAGAACTAACAGTGAATCACATTAAGAAGGATGAGTAAGAGGAGTGCCTATCATCATTATGTAATTACATCATTCATCTATGAAAAGTCCCCTTGGAGGAGTGTAGTTAAGTAAGTGATAAATCTCTGAGTGATCTGCCCATGAAGATTCCAAGTAAAAAAATTGAATATGCCTTCCCAAAGATCTTTATATTAGAACAGTTGAATTGATTATAAAGCATCAATGATTCTGGAACAATTCTAGAAAGATACATGCAATAACTTTCCTTTGACCAGAATGACAGAATAAGAAAATGGTTAATAATGATAAGATCAGTTTCAGGATATTGATGACTATTGGTGTGAACAGTGGAAAGCTCAATAGTAGAATTTATGAAGGATGTCTTAATTATGGGTAAATGTGCAAGCTAAAGTGAAATATCTGCATATTTTATCAAGGTAATATCATTTGGTACTTGGTGCAAGCAACATGCTTATCAACTGAATATCAAGTGTTATCAGTGGAGCAGCAATATGGTACAGGTCCTCAGGATCAAAGGATTATAGAAAAAGAACCTGAAGGTAATATTCCCAGTATTATCTGCATTCATCATGAAAAGGTCAGTAGCAGAGAAAAAATAACATTATCTTGCTTATACTTGAAGTAGTATATTAAGCACTGAAGCAATATCTTTTTCTATATATAATTTCATGCCTTCCTGAAGTTGGTACATGTATATCTTCAAGGCCTCTTTTTTAAGATCAGTTAAAAAATTGTGTGAAGTCTGTTTGCTGAGTTTTCAATTAAGTATCTTGAATATGCTTTTGTGGAAGTTCATTCTGATAGAACAGTCAAAGTATCTGAAGAATAAAGGACTAGCTGTGATTACCATTTGAAGCTCAAATTTTTCTTTTTTAATCATCTAAATCCTACTTCAACACAAAGGATTTACTGGTAATCCACCTTTAAAGAGAGACTGATTATTGACATACATACCCCATTATGTCATAAATAAAATTGCATGGTCGATAAGTGAAACTGACCAATACATTGAAGGGTTATTTTGAATGTATAGTGTGCAAGCAGTAAAATTCATTTGGCCTCTCATATTGAAAGATATTGCCAAATCTCACAATAAGTTGTAAACTCTGGCTTGATTCATTGTTCACATCAACAATAAGAACCTTCAATCTTTAAAAGTAATATCCTTGTCAGCATCCTAGTTCATATCATCACCAACAGGCAGGAAAGGTGTATCACAACAATAAAAGAAATATTGGCATCATTATCATAATTGAACAGGTTTGGTATTGAAGATGAGCATTGTAGGAGAAGACATATTCCATCTACAATCTTCCTCAACAGAAATATATTAGCTCAATATATCAGACAGAGATAGAAGTATATTTGAAGCCTTCTCGACATTTTAGTTTTTGATCCAATCATACATCTCTGATTAGATAAAGCTGGTACAATGTGCTCTATGAAGTGTCATTAGCTTCACTTTTAGCTCTATACAAGTGAAAGAAGTCTATGTGTTTGAATTGTATCAATTTACAGTGTATATTCAAGTTCTATAATTCTCAAAAGTGTTCTCTCAACGTACACCAATTTGGAGCAGCAGGGTACAAAGTCAAAAGAAGAAGGCCTAAATACATCTCAGACAGAGGAAATGAAGAGATATAAAGCACTCTAGGAAATGTGCAACCCTTTTCCATTGATGTCAAAGGGGGAGGAAAAGCAAGTAACTGAAGGAGGGGCTTCTAAAAGTAAAGTATTAATGTGTTGCCATCAATGCCAAAGGGGGAGACTGTTGGAAATGTTGGCATTGATGGCAAAGGTTAAGACAAGAGCAACACCTAAACTATCCATAAGGCAAAAGAGACAGAGAGGTAGCAGAGGTAGCAGATGAAATAGAGGAATAGAAGCAGAAGGAAAAGAGGAATTAGAGACAGAGAAGTGAAGTTGAAAGGGCCTGAAGGAGTTTAATACAGAGGTTTATTTATGAATTATTGAGAAATTATTCATTAATTGAGTTTGTATGGCATAGACTTTGATTGAAGACTAAAGCCCTATAGTAAAGACTTAATATGCTTGGGGATGAGTTGGAGCATTGCTTAAATGGCAAGGAAACCATGAAGTGGTCGAAGAAACTAATAATGAGCCAAGGCATAGTTCGAAAATCAAACTCGTGAATCAAGAATCGTGATGACTCAGTGGATTGAAGATCCAAAGGATCACAGTGTATTAAAGATTTGGGCAGTCTCTAACTGATAATCAAAGGTACAACGTACCACAGAAGCACCAAAAAATTTCGAATCAAATTGATTGAAGAAAATGTGGTTTTAAATTGCCTTCAATATGTAAGGGCGAGAATCTGAGATTGAGGAATTCATAAGAGCTGCGAGGTTTGGGGATATCTCCTTGAGATATCATTGCAGATATCGTATGGAGGACCAACGAATGGGCTCGATGGGCGATCGAATGGTGGAGTGATAAGGTGAGCCAAGAATAAAACAAAACAAAAAAGCAGCTTCATGAATGGTGTGGACCAAAAGTAATTCAAGAGCAGATTCATGAATTGGAGTGGTTCAGTAAACAGTCGTAGGCGGAGTTAATTACAATAAAACGTTGAAGCGTTGAATGGAACCCTGAGCCAAAAGGGAACGGAACTCTGACTAATGAACAGTAAAGGCGGGATTCTCGTTTTCGTCGCACCACCTTCGATGGGCAAGCGGTATTCAAGAAATCAGAGCGATTCCATAGAGCGGCTGACACGTGGCATACAGCGGGGTCCCAAAAACCACTCATATCGCACATTATCGTTCATGCATCTAAGCCAAGAGATATCCGTCAGATCGTGTGGGGCAAGGCGACGTTCTCTCCGCCGTCAGATATGAAGGGTCGTTTAAGCGCTGGTGTGTAGTCCATCACGCAACTATTGAACATTAACCCACGTGCAAGTTAACCGCGCGATGTCTATAGGATCAGAGGTTGAAAGAGCGATGAATTACCCACCATTGGATCATGAATGAAGTTGCAAAGTGACAAATAAGGTATGGGCCAGCATTTTTTTTTTGTTTATGAAATAATCGAAATATAAATGTGTGGGCCAGCATGGGTTAAGTGGTTATTCCGAAAGGAGAACAAGCGTTAACATTACAGTATTTTGAATTTCAAATGTATTAAGTTAAAATTGAATAGAGGGTTCAATTATATAGTGCGAAATGCTATGGGGCCCGAAGATAATATATGAGCATTTCCTGTAAACATGAAACCAAAGGTTATATTGTTGATGGTTCATGGTAAATATTGTGAGTACTAATATATCCGTGTTGTTAAAAAGGTTTTATAAAAACGCCGAGAGTTATTTTATGTTTTATTAAAAGGCAGTTGTACATACAGCAGTTATATAACTTCAATGAACAGGGAACTAAATAAAGAAGAAAATGAAAAAGAGAGTGTGGTTGGGATGAATGAGCATGGAAAAGAAAAAATAGAGGAGTGCTATTCGAAATATATACTATAATTGAATGAAATATTAAGGAGGGAGGTTTATAATATGGTTGCATAACCATAGATGTATGAGAAACTATCAAAGCTTCCGCATAGTTCTAGAGTATCCAGATATGTTTATTGAAATTTCCAGTTCAACAGTAGAATGATAAATTGCACAGATTGAGAAAACTTGAGGCCCGAAAGTTGGAGATGCATGGTTATATGCATAGAAAGAAGAAAAATTTGGGACTAAACTTGGAAAAGCAGTTATACATGCACAGGTGCACATAATTGCAGTAAACAACAAAGTATGCAGAACAGTTACATGACAACTACAGATACACAAGTACAGTGAACAGGAATATGCAAAGGAAAGAATTTGACAAGTGTACAAGCACATAAAATTGGAAAATATGCAGAAGATAGTGAGTAGAAGAAGGCAGAACAGTTCCCTGACAACAGCAGAAAAGACAAGTCCAGCAAAGCCAAAGGCCAGAAAATGGGCTGAGTGAAATTGTCTTTATGTAACTGAAAGTGTGAATGTAAATATTGTAATTAATTTTTTATTGTTTGTGATGCATTGGAAAGTCTCCGGTAGGAAAAAAAAACTCCAACTGTAATATTGAAATTAATGCATATTGTTATATTTTTATGAATGAGCGGGTAAAATAAATGAGAAGGCAGAAGGAAAAAAGTCAGGAATATTCACTTCAAATTCCCTGAGGAATTTAAAGAGTCATGTCATGAAATCTATATATAATATCACATTGATATGCACAAAGTGGTAAGAGATCTAGAGAGCGTAAGGAAAGAGAATGCAGTGTACACAATATTGAGGCAAAAAAGATAAGAAGAAGGAGGAGCAGAACGAGATGCAGTGAAAAGTTAGAGAATGCAGAAATGAAGCAGTGAGACAAGAAGAAGGAGGCGCTGAGAAGAGATGATGCAGGGCTGATATGCGGACTAATGGACAACAAAAGAGATGCTACAGAACAGAGCTAATATCCAAGGTAAATCAACAAGTTTTTTCTTTTGAAAGAGTAAGGAAGTTGGAGCTTCCCTATCAAGTTGTAGCTTGATAGATGTCAGTTGTAGCTGACTAAGGTTGGAGCCTCCTGTAGGTTGGTGCCTGCAGAAAATAGATGGGAGTTGGTGCTTCCACATCAAGTTGTAGCTTGATAAAATGTCAGTTGTAGCTGACTAAGGTTGGAGCCTCCTATAGGTTGGTGCCTGTAGAAAATTTACGGGACTTGGAGCTTCCTTGCAAGTTGTAGCTTGCAGAATTGAGGTAGGAGCCTCTTGTAGGTTGGTGCCTACAGAAAATCAATGGTGAGAGGGAGTTGGAGCTTGCCTTTACATCACAACAATAATAAGATGTGGTTTTCTCCCTTTATGGGTTTCCACTTATATCTGGTGTCTCTGTGCATGATGTTTATGTGTTGATGTGGTTTATCTCATCTGCTTAATACTTGGTGCTCTCATATTAAATCTACTGTTACATTATATTAATACTTGCTGCTCACATTCTAAGAATACTCACATATTAAGTTGAACATGAAATTAAGGTGTAAATAAGTTTTAATGAAAATTTTTTAAAAGTCCATAAATGTGTTAAACTGATTCACCCCCCCCCCTCTCAGTTTAACTAAGGGTTCAACAACCTTTTCTTCTTCATACGCACGTGTGTATGTGACTTTGTTTCACCGAACCCGGGTATATTGATTCAAATGTTCACCTTCATAATTTTTTTGTCTCGGAATTGCATACCTCTGACCAATCAGTTTGTCACTCTTGAACTAGGCTGATAATGCATCCTACATCAAGAATGTTGTGAAACCAGCTCCAAAAATAGAAGAAAAGAGATATCAATGCCTTAGAAATAAGCCACTTTGAGGGGGCAACCTCCAATACATTACATAAATGGAAAATTCTTGGATGATTCAAATTACAAAACCTCCTTTCTATATATAGGAGTACATGGGGCCACAATGTAATCCTAGCCGACCTAACAATAATAATTTAAGGGCACAATAATAACAATATGGGGGTTACAGGGGTACAATAATAACAATAAGGGGTTTACACTAACAACAATAAGGGACCATACTAGTAATATAGGGACCTAACATGCCCCTATCCTTCAAAAAGGTGTTGTCCTCAACGCTTGAGTAGCTCTGGGTGCTTCTGTATAAAATTCTCATCATCCCATGTAGAATCTTCAGTGGGCAAGTTCTTCCACTTAATGAGATACTCTGAAATTTATCGATTCCATAGCTGACGAGTTCTTTTTTCTGTGACTACTTCAGGTTCCAATATGATTTTTCTGTCCTCATCAAGTTCTGGCCATATTGTTTGAACTAGAATATTTTCACCTATAACCTTCTTTAAGCATGAAACATGGAAAACTGGATGCACTCGTGAAGAAGTAGGAAGCTGCAATTTGTATGCCATAGTACCAATCTTTTGCAACACCTTGTAAGGACAATAGTACTTTGACGATAATTTATTATCCTTCTTATATTTCTTGAGCGACATTTGTTTGTATGGTTGTAGCCATAAAAATACCCAGTTTCCTACATCAAAACTTCTCTCACTGCGATGTTGATCTGCTGTTGTTTCATTTGATTTTGTGCCAAATTCAGGTTGTCTTTTAAGAGTTGGAGAACTTCTTGTTGATGCTAGATGTGATCTTCCAATGCTTTAACCTTTGAATTTTCTCTTAAAGATGATGTGATGGATGGTGGATGATATCCATAAAGTGCCATAAATGGGGTCATTTTTGCTGCAGTATGGAAGGAAGTGTTATACCACCATTCAGCGAGAGGTAACCACTTGACCCATTGTGTTTGTTTGTCAGATACAAAACAACGAAGATATCCTTCCAAACATTTATTTACTATCTCAGTTTGACCATCAGATTGAGGATGATAAGATGAGCTATGAGCTAATTGAGTGCCCAAACAAGAAAATAACTTCGTCCAAAAATTTCCAGTAAAAATGGGATCTCTGTCGCTCACAATAACCCTTGGGCTTCCATGTAGCTTTTGAATTCTATCCATAAATGTAGTAGCAACTGTACTTGCTTTAAATGGATGAGATAATGCACAAAAGTGTGCATACTTGGTAATTCTGTCAACTACCACCATGATGACACTCTTTCCTTCGGACTTAGGTAAACCTGTGATAAAATCCATTGAAATCTCCTCCCAACGTTGACTTGGAATGGATAAAGGTTGTAGAAGTCCCGGGGTCTTAATTGTTTCCACTTTATTCTGCTGGCAAACCAAACATTCCGCCACAAACTTTTGAATATGAGATTTAAGGCCATCCCAAAAAAATTCTTTCTTCACCCTGTGGTAAGTTTTTAAAAATCCTGAGTGTCCTCCTAAAGGAGAAGTGTGCAATTCCAGAAGAATCTTTTGTTTTAGTTGGGAATTCTTTCAAAGATATAAGTGATCTTTGTACCATAAGGAATCATTTTCCAACTAAATGTATCAGATGTACTAGGATCTTGCTGCAACTTTTGAATGAGTGTCCATACATCTTTTTCCTTCTTCCATTCATCTCTTGCTTCAGTTATCCAATCTGGTTGGATAATAGAAATGGCACAAAGCAATGCTTCCCCCTCTTCATTCTTTCTTGAAAGTGCATCTGCAACAACATTAGGCTTTCCTTTTTTTGTAGATTATTTCAAAGTCATAACCCAACATCTTTGTGACCCATTTTTGCTGCTCTTCTGAAGATAGTCTTTGTTCCAAAAAGTGTTTAAGACTATCATGATCAGTTTTTACCTTGAAGTGTCTTCCCATTAAGTAAGTTCGTCATTTCTTTAGTGCATGCAGTATTGCTAACATTTCCTTCTCATAAATAGGTTTCTGTAAATACTTTCCTTTGATTGGATGACTTTCAAAAGCAATGGATCTTCCTTCCTGCATTAAAACATCACAAATTCCATTTCCTGAGGCATCACATTCCAAAATAAAGGTTTTTGTGAAGTCTAACGCAGCTAAGACCGGTGCTAGGCACATTTCCTCTTTAAGATGCTCAAAGGCCTTAGTTGCTTCAGGAGTCCATGAAATTGCATCTTTCTTCAATAATGTTGTTAGAGGTGTTGCTATTCTCCCATAATTCTTAACAAACTTGCGATAATACCCTGTTAACCCAAGAAATCCTCGCAAATGCTTTATGGTTGTGGGGACTTTCCATTCCTTAATGGCTTTAATTTTTTTAGGGTCTACTTTAACACCTCAGAGATACAATATGACCCGTATATCCACCTCTTTGTACTCCAAAGAAACATTTGGATGTTTTTGCATATAATTTTTTCTCCTGCAATAGTTTAAGTACCTCAAGCGCCAACATGTTCAACATGATCCTTCCAAGACATGTTGTAGATTAGTATATCATCAAAAAATACTAGCACAAATTTCTTTCTCAGAAGGGTTTGAAAATGGAATTCATTAACCCTTGAAATGTAGAAGGCATTGTAAGGCTACAAGACATGAAAAAAATTACATGACCTCATGAGTTCGCCTGTTGTTTTTAGGATCTTCAGCCACTAATTTGATGATATCCTGAACGAAGATCCAACTTGGTAAAATAAATTTCTCCATGTAATTCATCCAATAATTCATCAATCATAGGAATGGGAAATTTATATTTAATGGTGAGCTTATTCAGCTCCCTATAATCCAGACACATGCGCCATGATCCATCCTTCTTGTGTACCAATACTACAGGAGCAGAGAAAGAACTTGACTAGGTTGAATTATACCCACCTCTAACATTTCTGCAATCATACATTCAATTTCGCTCTTTTGGATATAAGGATATCTACAAGGCCTGATGTTTGGAGGAACACTTCCTGGAATCAAATGAATTAAATGATCATGAACACGAATAGGTGGGAGTCCTTTGGGAGTTTCAAACACCTTGGAATGATTGCCCAATACTTTTTTGAGATCTGCAGAAATAGATGATTTTGATGTTGGAACTTCTAGTGAGCATAATTGTGCAATTACGCCTCGTTACTCTTTCTTTAGAAGATTTTTCATAACATTAGACCTTATTATCTTTTCTGGCTTCCCTGAAATACCTCGTAATTCGACTTCCTTTCCTTCTGAAAAAAATTTCAAGAAAAGTTCTTGAAAATTAAAATCTTTCGTCCCCAAATATTGTAACCATTGTACTCCTAGTACAACATTAGCACCTCCCATAGGAATGGAGAGCGTTGGAATATTCAATAAATATTCCCCCATGGTTAGTTTGATATTATGGTATTTTCCAGAGAAATTTATAGTTCCTCCATTTGCAACCATCACTTGACATTTTGGTGTTGGGTATAGGAAACAATTCAGTTCCTTGGCTACCTTACAATGAATAAAATTATGGGTACTACCCGAATCAATCAACACTATTACCTTTTTCTTCTCGATATGTCCTTCTATCTTGAGAGTTTGAGGAGTGGTAATTCCTACCAATGCATTACACAATATGGTCAAACTCATTTCTTCCTCTTCTAGGGTTGGTTCCTTGTGTATATCCTCTTCTTCTTCATTTTCTTCCCCTTCACAATCTATGTAAAATAATTTCTTCTCAGCACACTTATGACCTTTAGTGTATTTGCTATCACAACTGTAGCAAAGCCCTTTTGCTCTTTTTTCTTCCAATTTTTGTGGTGTCAACCTTGTAGGTTGTGGAAATATAGGCGTAGAAACACTTCCTTCTTTATAGAAGTGAGTGGTAGGCTTCCTTGTCGCCATAATTTTACATTCAATTTTTCTTTCCAACCTAAATGTCTTCTCCAATGAATAAGGTTAGAAAACGCGAAGTTCATGTTGGATGTTATCCTTTAAAGTAACTATGAAGAGATCAATCCTGTGTTCCTCTGGAATATCAGTTACCCTTATATTCAATTTTTTGGAAGTCCTCAATGTGATCCCCCACTAAAACATTTTGTTTGAGATTTATCAATTGGTGAAAGAAGGTGTTGCTCTTTGTATCCTCATAATGTGCTATCATTTCCTCCATAAAAATTGACCAAGTGACAATTTTTTTATGGGAGAAAAGCCATCGATACCATACAAATGTATTTTGTTCTAAATGTAAAGTTGCAATACGTACCTTTTGTGTGTTTTTCACATTATGGAGATCAAAACATTTCTCCATATGTAGTATCCATGTTACAGGATCCTTTCCATCAAACTTCCTCATATCCATTTTTGTAATATGGTGGTTCTTCCCACCAACATTAGAGTTTATGAAATCATGATTAACATTTATTTTGTTCTCATCATGAGTTTACTCTACTATCTTTTCACCATTAGGAAACATTTCTTGTATCAACTTTGTCAAACCTTCCATGTTTGCTTTTAGACCATTCTTCATGTTTTCCATTTTTTCATCGATCTTAGCTTCCATGCTAGCTTCCATGCCATCTATCTTATATTCCACGCCTTTCTTCAAACCATCCATCCTAGTTTTCACACCTTTCTTCAAAACTTCTATGTCATTTTCTGTTTCTTTTTGCGAGAGATAAATTTGTTGTACTTTCTGTTGTAATTTTGATATTTCATGTTGCCATTCTTCATTTTCATGAGTCATAGTAGAGCCTTGTAAAGGGTTAATGGGTGTTGAATCCTTTTTAGGGGCCATTTTAGAAAGAAATATTGATATCTATTCTACAATATGCCCTTGGAATCAATTCAACTTGATTCTTCAAACCAGACTTATGCAATTCGGGAAAAAAATACACACCTTTTACTTGATTTTGCAGAGCTCTATATTGAAATTGAATTATCTCTATAATTGAAGATCCTCAATATCTGCAATTTGGCCATATAGCAGTCCTCTGAAGCTTCTTTCAAATGCCATATGTCTGACCTGATTTGGATTCTTCACGATAACTTTATGTCCAATGTCCCACAATGACCTAATTATGGACTGGTTCAGTACAACGAACTTGTACGACTTGCCACGTGTCACTATTTGCTCCTTTGGTTCTAAAATTTATAGACAGTAAACTACAGTCTGTGTAATTCTAGCCACTTTTTACAGAATTCCAATCCGATGCTCAGAGAGAGAGTTATGAAGATTTTCCCATGATCACCACTTTGAGATGAAATTAGGGAGCCTGAAAATGACCTAACGTCCACAGATCATACCTCTGAAAATATTGTGAACAAAGCTTTGAAATTATTTGAAGATGTTCCTCAGGATCTCGGCTTCGCACTCTAAAAATTTCATATTTTGAACCTTTGTAGAAAAAACGTTATAGAAAAAATGTCGCGATTACCTGTTTAAGTGAGATTTAGGACCTTGCAAAAAGCCCTACATTCCACAGATCATATCTCCAAAAATATTGTGAAAGAAGCTCTGAAAATTTGTGACGATGTTCCTCAGGGTTTCTGCTTCGTACCCTAAAAATTTCAGCTTCTGAACCTTCGTAGAAAACATTTTATAGCGAAAATTCCACAATGAACTATTTGGAACAACGAAACCCTAGAATCCAAACCTCAGATACCAAATGTTGTGAAACCAGCTCCAAAAATAGAAGAAAAGAGATATCAACACCTTAGAAATAAGCCACTTCGAGGGGGCAACCTCAAATACATTACATAAATTAACAATTCTTGGATGATTCAAATTATAAAACTGTAACACCTCCAGTTTACGGAATTTTTTTTTTTTCCCATGTACACTTGGATTCCCTTGTTATTGACAGGGTTATTTGAATACTAAGTTCAAAATTTGAGTATTAATTGTCCTTCCCTCTGCTCCTTTAGTATTGCTTGTAACTTTAAGAAGTTTCTTGTCCACTATTCCCTTAAGAAGGTTCACATTAAATCCATGTTTATAATCTTCTAAACCTCCTCTTATAGAGCGTTGTACATTCATCTTTTTTTTTTCCACATAGGATATTTGTATATCACATATAGAATACCCATACCTATCAAATCCATTTATATATATATGTCATTGGACAAAGTTAATTTAAAAGTTGCATGTGCCCATATATATATATAAAACCTATATATATGTAGATATATATAACCCATATGTATATATTTATACCACGTGATCTATATTATGGAAGGGGCGCACCCGTAACAACTCGGCATGTAATATATATATGTATACATGTATCGATGCCTTTCAACAGCAAGCGATTGCCGCCTTCCCAATGAAATTTTAAGCTAGGGTAATTTAAATGGCGTCTATAGTGAACCTTCGATGGGGCCTATCATACATTTGATCAATGTCATGTATGGGCAGAGTGCTATATCAGTGCCGATGGACCGTCATCAAATTTTTGCGTTTGAATGATTGACTTGGTGAAAACGTGTCGAACCCCTATTCGTAACTTGTGAGGACTTGTATTGCGTACAGTCTTGCAGGATTGGTCACGGCGTGGCACCTCATTTCCAGCTGATGCTGTACGCCTGTCACCCCAGAACCTAATGCCGACTGTCCGCGCGTTGCATAAACCCTATGAATCCCGGAGTTTGTTCGACGGTTTAACCCTGGTTTTTTTTTTTTGAATTGAAACTTATACGTACGCGCGTCTTGTGTTCGTCCACAGGTTACTCAATACTCGTACTGCGTAGGGGTTGTATGGGCCGTCTAGCACAGGGTTCAGTACAGCCAGGTTTTCCGGTTACGTGGGTTATAATATTTTGCTGGTTCTTTTTGTAGGAGAAATGTATCATCCGTGGAAGGAAAGTGCGGCATACCGCGGCCCTGGTCCAGCGATAACTCGACGGTTGGCAATTCGAATGGTGCAAGTAACCCTCCTGTCAATTTAGATGGGGTTTCCCTATCAACATCGGGATTCTCTGAGGATTTGGGATGGAGAAATTAGGGTTCTAGTGTTCTTTTAAATGGGAGACCCTTCAGTCGATTTAATTGCCAGACTCTCCCTACTCTGTTTTTTTTTTTCCAATGGCCAATCCTCTATTGCATGTCTGGCGCAGGCAGGGAGTCTGCCTCTCATTCAGTTCACTGAGACAGAGAGCTAGCCGAACCTTTGGAGCGTTTAAATCCTTGGTTTAATTTTCCATAGTTTGGCAACTCCGCTCGCTTGTAACCCTAGTCATTTATCCTGCGAGAGTTCTGGTTCCTAATCTGTCATTTCTGTAGTCAATATGTATTGTATGTGTCGAAATCTTTGCAGGTATTCAAATGGTTATACACCGGGAATCGTCTGAAGCTATTTTTTGTTCATACGTCTGAGTGCGGGGTCTGAGGTGTCTCTACACCCAGATTTGATTGCCGCCACAGCACCGGCATGCAACTTTCGTAGAGTATTCTCATTTTCTAGTGATTATCATCGGCACGAAGCAAGGGGGGTTAACCCCTCCCTACAGGTAAACACTAAATTCACTCTGTCGATTATAATGAGTTGTGTTTTGGTTTTATTGTGACGTATTTATCCCATTTTGCTATCGATCGAACTCTCCAAAGTTCGGTCAAATTTACTGTAGGTTTATGATTATCTATTTATGTTTGAACTGTGGTCGGTTGTCGGAAATCAAAGGCGATTTGGATTCGTCAGTTTCTAATTACGCTGATAGTTTCTATTCTGATTTACTGGCGATTTTAAGAATGGTTCATATGAGGAAAGGGTACAGATTTACTATGTCGGTCATCCACCTCCTTGAGCGAAAGCTCAACGCCGTTATTTCTATCGTTTTGGTAATGATAATCTACCTCCTGAGCACAAGTCATGTCACGCGGGCTTGTGAGATTTAACCTAATGCTTCTGACATATAAAAATCATTTAAATAGGTTACAGGAACTTACCTACAGCAAGGAATCATGTCGTTGTCCCTTACTTTGGTTGCGTCACTTCATAGTTTGGTTTAGTTTCCTCTACGGACTCAAAAATGCCGCGACCTCGTTTGCTTTTGCGTGACAGAGAGTTACGTTTGTTTGTCCTAATGTGTATCTCTCCATCATAGCTATAGGGTGATCGTAACTTATTGGAGTTCCGATATGATTTGTTTAACAGTCTTTTCATTCAACCCTTCTGCTAAAATCCATGAGCTACTGAGTTGTTATCGTCGCGCTCGGTGCGTATATTGTTCCCTGTTTTTTTTTCTCATCTATATATATGCATGTATGTCAAACAATATTAAAATGGACTGTGATTTTGCTCTCGGCAGTTACGTTGCAACTGTAAGAATCATATTAGCGGTTGATCTGTTTCCTCTTGATGGTTTTGGTTTACGTTAACAAAAAAGTCTTCAGAATGCCGGTGATTACAACAGTCGGTACAACCCGAGATTTTTTGTTTGACATATGACACAGGCAGAATAATTTAATTTACCGCTACGCAGTTCTATAGTTTTCCTATACATTTATTAAATTAACTATAGGGATCATATATTATATATTCCATTTTAGCATAAGTGATTCATTTCGGAAATTCCTTTTTCACATGTATAGTTCGTATATATGATCCATTTTAACAAAAACGATTCGTATTGGCATTTCTATTTTTTGCACTTATATAGTTCACATTTACGATTTGTGTTTAGAAGTACTCTTGACTTATATGAGTTCATATATATTATACATGTTTGTATCTCCCCTTTTTAACATATAGGGTTCGTATATATAAGTATAGCTCATATATAGTCTATGTGAAAAGGACCTATTGGTAATTGTTCTTGATGCTTATTAATATATATATCTAATTTTGTTAAATGCTTACACATGAAATCGATAGTTCATTTGAAGATGTTCGTAAAACATGGATTTCATCTATAGCCATATTACTTATTTCAAGGGTTTGAGGTAAATACACCTTGAAATTGCTATGATCATTATTTCAAGGTTTAAAAGTAGAATTAGAATTAATATGTGCATGCAGGATGTTATAAGGGCTATTACGCTCTTATATTTTTTTTTCTATTCTCATATATAGATAAGCGATAATGCTCGAATAGAAATTCTTAATTATAAATTAAATCTTTGGCTATGATACCTTATTCAAGGACTAAAGGTAGATTTAGAAGTGAAATCTATTCACTTATAACCATTATAAAAATCCTAGAAAGTAGAGTTACTCTTTCTCTAGCACAATTACAAATGTCATATTCAAATGTTCCTACTTTCTTCTTTTAGAGTTGTACTAGGTAACTTTAGTTCTGCTATAATGTTTCTCTAGCATACACATAAACATATAATATCACTTTTGCACACAGTAAATAAAACAACAATTTAATCATCCTAGAGTGCTTAAGTAACTTCAGATTTAAACCTACATTGGTTTAGAGATTATGGAGTTTACTCACAGATTGGGTCTACAACTAAACAGAATCTGGAAGGTGAATGCCTTAGGATGGATTCGGTTAAATGTAGTACTAACATCAATCACACCATTTAATTTATTTTTATATATGTAGCCAATTCATACCATCAGAAAGTAGAATAACAAAATTTCAGAACATACCACAATCTGCAAATGACCAACCTCCCAACCTTAGAGTCCTCTTTGTCTCCCAGGACTCACCCCCGAGCAGAGATCACCTCCTAGAATAGATCAACCCCTGATCTGCCTAGGAGCAGCTTATTTAAGCTCATATTTCCCCAAAGCATGTTTCTAATTCTGCGTCCAGAATAGCAGGATGCTTTCTTTCCTGTTTAGCCTAGGCTTCCCATTTTGGGATTCTTTAAAGCTGCTTTAAGCTTTTCCTCAACTTTTCCAGCTTTTTCTCACCTCTTCCCAACTACTCCTCTTCATTGGGGAAATTTAGATTCCTCCTCAAATCTAAATTAATTTCTTTCAAGGATTTTTGAAAGATTTCGGGGATTTGTTGCCTTATCCATCCTCATGGATTTGGCAAGTGATCTCTAATTCTCATCTTGGTCCAAATGCACAATCATTTTATTTATTTCCTCAAATAAAATATGCAAATACATTCACACCATACTTATCCCTTGGGGTCCACCCCCTTTAGGATTAAAGTTCAATGTCTAACTTTAAAAATTCAACACACAAATTGGGGGTGTTACATATTCCCCCTCTGAAAATAAACACCGTCCTTGGTGTTATTATTTAACTACTAAAGTTCACTTAAACAAAAATGGATATTTCTCCATCATTTCAGCTTCCCTTTCCCAGGTGGCTTCTTCAGCAGTAAAGTGCTTCCACTGCACTTTTACTCTGGCCACTGTTCTGTTTCTCAATTCAATTCCTTCCCGCTCCAATATTTGAAGCGGTTCTGGTAGAAACTCCCCTTCTGGTTCCACCTGTACAACATTCCAATCAACTATGTGAGAAGCATCATGCACATATATTTTTAATAATGAAACACGAAACACATTATGCACTCTAACATGGGGTGGTAAGGCCAGCTTGTAAGCCACTGGTCCCACCCTTTCTAAAATTTCAAAAGGCCCACAATATCTAGGAGCAAGTTTTGCACAACTTCCAGCATAAAGTGTGCTCTTTTTTGGTTTGATGCACAAATACACATGATCCCCCACTTTGAATTCTCGGTGCACTCTTTTCTTATCAGCATAGCTTTTCTGGCGATCTTGTGCTATCTTGATATTTCTTTGTATCTGTTTAACAGTTCTCTCCATCTCTTGTAGTGCATCTGGTCCCAACACCAGTTTATCTTCTGGTTGACTCCAGCTCAAGGGAGTACGGCACCTTCTCCCATAGAGTGCCTCAAACGGACTCATTTTAATAGAGGATTGGTAGCTATTATTATAGGCAAACTCAGCTAGATGCAGATACTCCTCCCACTTTGATGGTCTATCCATCACATACATTCGCAACATATCCTCCAAAATTTGATTCGTCCTTTCTGTCTGCCCATCGGTTTGAGGGTGATAAGCAGTACTAAAATTCCGCGTAGTACCCATCCCTCCAAACAATCCTTTCCAAAACGCTGCTGTAAACTTAGCATCCCGATCTGAGACAATCACCTTGGGAACTCCATGAAGCCTTACTATCTCCTTCAGGAAAACATTTGCTACTTGAGCTGTTCCGAAAGTAGATTTCACTGGTATAAAGTGGGCAGCTTTGGTTAAAGTGTCTACTACCACCATTACAGAATCATGTTGATATTTGGTTTTAGGTAGTCCTGTTATAAAATCCATGGAAACTGTGTCCCATTTCCATTCTGCAATTGGAAAAGGGTTTAGAAGACCTGCTGGATGTTGATGCTCAACCTTGACCAGTTGACATTCCATACACTTACTTAGATACTCTGCCACATCTCTCTTCATTCCTGGCCAGAACAGCTTCTTTTTCAAGGCTGTTAACATCTTCTGGTATCCTGGATGTCCTGCGTAAGGCTGCTTCTGATATTCATCCAAAATTTCCCTTTTTAATGACTCTACATTAGGAATGTACAACCTATTTTTGAAATAGAGTAGTCCTCTCTGGTTTTTTGTGAAATCAGTTTTATCCTTTTTCTGTAGTTTCACCAAGAGTGCTTCATAGTTGGGATCTTGATTTGCTACTTTTCCTACCAATTCCTCTATCTCCATCTGTGCACTACTCCCAATGCTGGTTAAATGTTGACAAGCATTTCTACTTAAGGCATCAACAACTTTATTTTCTTTTCCCTTGATATGCTTTATATCCATATCAAATTCACTTAGAAAGGACAACCATCTGGCTTGTCTTGCATTCAGGTCAGTTTGGAAAAAAAAATATTTGAGGCTGATATGATCAGTCATCAATGTGAACTTCTTCCCCAGCAGATAGTGTCTCCACATTTTTAAAGCATGGATAACAGCTGCAAATTCCAAATCATATGCACTATAATTCTGTTCATGTATTTTCAGTTTCCTAGATTCATAAGCAATGACTGAATTTTCCTGCAACAGAACTCCTCCCAGCCCTTCTCCGCAAGCATCTGTACATACAACAAACTCTTTATCAGGATCAGCAATTTTTAATATAGGGGCTGAAATAAGTTTTTGTTTTAACTGCTCGAAACTGTTTTGACATTTTTCAGTCCACACAAACTTGACACCCTTTCTTTCCAATGAAGTGATGGGATGTGCTATGGCAGAAAATCTTTCCACAAATCTACGATAGTAGCCTGCCATCCCCATGAATGACCTTACTGCTGAAACATCAGTTGGGACTGGCCATTCCTTAATTGCTTTTACCTTTTCAGGGTCAACAGCAAGCCCTTTTTCAGAAATAATATGACCCAAATATTGAATTTTATCTTTATAAAATTCACATTTACTGAACTTGGCATATAGTTGATTTTCTTTCAAAGTTTGCAACACTATTCTCAGGTGTTCCTTGTGTTCTTCCTCATTTTTGGAGTAAACTAAGATATCATCTATGAACACAAGAACAAATTTGTCCAAATACTTATTCAACACACTGTTCATCAGACACATAAATGTGGCAGGGGCATTTGTCAAACCAAAAGGTAGGACCACAAATTCGTAATGCCCATACCTGGTTCGAAATGTTGTTTTGCTGATGTCTTCTTCTTTAATTTTGAGCTGGTGATACCCAGTCCTTAGGTCTATCTTGGAGAAGACTGAAGCTCCTCTCACTTGATCAAAAAGATCATCAATTCTAGGAAGTGGATATCTATTCTTAATGGTCAATTTGTTCAGTTGACGATAGTCAATGCACATCCTAAAAGTTCCATCCTTCTTTTTCACAAATAAAACTGGGGCTCCCCAAGGAGACACACTTGGTCTGATATACCCTTTATCTAACAATTCCTGTAATTGCATTTTCAGTTCCATTAGTTCAGGAGGGCTCATTCGATAAGGTGCTCGGGAAACAGGTGTTGCTCCTGGTACCAGATCGATCGAAAAATCAATCTCTATTTTGGGGGGAAGATGAGGGATTTCCTTGGGAAAGACTTCCTTAAATTCTCTGATGACTGGTATAGCATCCAGTAACTCTTCCTCAGTTTGCTGTTCTATTTCTTCTACATGCACTGCATAGACTTGGTATCCTTTTCTAGCTGTTCTTTTTAATTGTAAGGCTGATATTTGTCTTATTGAAATGGATTTTGGTTTCCCTTTTAGTGTAAAAGTTTTCCCTTCCTCATCCACACAATGCAGGGTTTTATCCCAGCAGTTCATCAGAGCTTTCTTCTTTTCCAGCCAATCCATTCCTATCAGCAGATCATAGGATCCTAATGGAAATATGTTCAAATTTACTTCTGTTGTAAAACCATTTAATTGTATTGTTGTTTTGGGCAATTTATGTGAGACTTTTCTCTTAGTTCCAGTGGCCAGCTGTACCAACCATGACTGCTGAAATTTTTCAGGTTTAATTTTACATTTTTCTACAATTCTAGGACTAATGTAACTCAAAGAAGCACTTGGATCAATCAAGACAGTAATAGATATGTCAGAAATCTTACCCTCCATTTCCACCATGGTTGCTTGATGTTCTGCTTGCCGATTTTCCAAGGCTGCACTGATAGTTGGTATGTTTCTGGCTATGTCATTGACTGTTGTTGCCTCCTGCTCTCTGCTAATCATATGAATATTTCGATGGGGGCAGTCCCTCATCATATGGGGTTCTCCACAGCCCCAACATTTCAAAGGTTCCTTCATTTTGACTATCCCTTCCTTTTTATTCCCTTCTACCGGTTTTGACGCCACTTGGGACTGAGCGGTTTGACTTTCTCTTGGTTTATTGAATTTTTTCCGCTGATGATCTCTACCAAAATTTCTTAGATATGCTGGTTTTGGTCTTTTACCTTTGAACTCACCCTTGTTCAGCCAGCTCTTCCCTTGTTCAGCTTTACCTTTAAACTGCTGATAGCAAAATATTTCTTTTCTAACAGCTTCATCCATTGTCTTCGGGTTGTCAAACTCAATTTTCTCTTTGTACACAGTAGGTAAGCAATTCAAAAACCTTTGAACCTTTGCTTTTTCTTCCCTTATGTAAGGAACATACCTCAGTAAATTGGTAAACTTAGTGACAAACTCATTAATAGTGAGCTGTCCTAGTCTAAGTTCATGGAATTCTTTTGCTTTATCATCATAATAACGTTCATTCAAATAACGACTTTTGAACTTAGTCTGAAAATCTTCCCAAGTAACTATTTTTTCATCAATGGCATGCACCATTTTTGTCTCTTCCCACCACAGTGTGGCTTTTCCTTGCAGCTGATACACAGCTAATCTGGCCTTCAGATTGCTCTCATATTCATATACTTGGAAATACTTGATCATGTTCAGCAACCAAGCTTCAGCATTTTCTTCCTTCTCCCCATCATAGGAGGGAGGTTTGATCTTTCTAAATTCTCCCTGCAATTCACTTTTCTGCTTATGTTGATGCCTAGCTGCATCCTCATCCTCAGACTCATCCATCTTTCTTTTTCCAGAACCTTCGCCTTCCTGGCTGTTCCGGGAAGTTAGCTCTCTGATGAGCTTTTCCTGCTCCTTACTGGTTGATGACAGCATGTCATTCTGGCTTCTTAGTTCAGCCAATTCTCTTTGCATCCTATGCAACATGGAGATCTACATAAATTCCTCCCTCTTCAGCCATTTTAGCACCCCACTGTACACACTCATAAATTTAATCAGTCAAACACAACAAAAATAAATTAACATTCTCTACACTGCTCAATAACATTCACAATTTTGTGAGCACAATAATAACAGCCCAGTTTTTGCACTTGGGCTCTGATACCATTTGTAACACCTCCAGTTTACGAATTTTTTTTTTTTTCCATGTACACTTGGATTCCCTTGTTATTTACAGGGTTATTTGAATACTAAGTTCAGAAGTTGAGTATTAATTGTCCTTCCCTCTGCTCCTTTAGTATTTCTTGTAACTTTAAGAAGTTTCTTGTCCACTATTCCCTTAAGAAGGTTCACATTAAATCCATGTTTATAATCTTCTAAACCTCCTCTTATAGAGCGTTGTACATTCATCTTCTTTTTTTCCACATAGGATATTTGTATATCACATATAGAATACCCATACCTATCAAATCCATTTATATATATATGTCATTGGAAAAAGTTAATTTAAAAGTTGCATGTGCCCATATATATATATAAAACCTATATATATGTAGATATATATAACCCATATGTATATATTTATACCACGTGATCTATATTATGGAAGGGGCGCACCCGTAACAACTCGGCATGTAATATATATATGTATACATGTATCGATGCCTTTCAACGGCAAGCGATTGCCGCCTTCCCAATGAAATTTTAAGCTAGGGTAGTTTAAATGGTGTCTATAGTGAACCTTCGATGGGGCCTATCATACATTTGATCAATGTCATGTATGGGCAGAGTGCTATATCAGTGTCGATGGACCGTCATCAAATTTCGGCGTTTGAATGATTGACTTGGTGAAAACGTGTCGAACCCCTATTCGTAACTTGTGAGGACTTGTATTGCGTACAGTCTTGCAGGATTGGTCACGGCGTGGCACCTCATTTCCAGCTGATGTTGTACGCCTGTCACCCCAGAACCTAATGCCGACTGTCCGCGCGTTGCATAAACCCTATGAATCCCGGAGTTTGTTCGACGATTTAACCCTGGTTTTTTTTTTTTGAATTGAAACTTATACGTACGCGCGTCTTGTGTTCGTCCGCAGGTTACTCAATACTCGTACTGCGTAGGGGTTGTATGGGCCTTCTAGCACAGGGTTCAGTACAGCCAGGTTTTCCGGTTACGTGGGTTATAATATTTTGTTGGTTCTTTTTGCAGGAGAAATGTATCATCTGTGGAAGGAAAGTGCGGCGTACCGCGGCCCTGGTCCAGCGATAACTCGACGGTTGGCAATTCGAATGGTGCAAGTAACCCTCCTGTCAATTTAGATGGGGTTTCCCTATCAACATCGGGATTCTCTGAGGATTTGGGACAGAGAAATTAGGGTTCTAGTGTTCTTTTAAATGGGAAACCCTTCAGTCGATTTAATTGCCAGACTCTCCCTACTCTGTTTTTTTTTTTTCCAGTGGCCAATCCTCTATTGCATGTCTGGCGCAGGCAGGGAGTCTGCCTCTCATTCAGTTCACTGAGACAGAGAGCTAGCCGAACCTTTGGAGTGTTTAAATCCTTGGTTTAATTTTCCATAGTTTTGCAACTCTGCTCGCTTGTAACCCTAGTCATTTATCCTGCGAGAGTTCTGGTTCCTAATCTGTCATTTCTGTAGTCAATATGTATTGTATGTGTCGAAATATTTGCAGGTATTCAAATGGTTATACACCGGGAATCGTCTGAAGCTATTTTTGGTTCATACGTCTGAGTGCGGGGTCTGAGGTGTCTCTACACCCAGATTTGATTGCCGCCACAGCACCGGCATTCAACTTTCGTAGAGTATTCTCATTTTCTAGTGATTATCATCAGCACGACGCAAGGGGGGTTAACCCCTCCCTACAGGTAAACCCTAAATTCACTCTGTCGATTATAACGAGTTGTGCTTTGGTTTTATTGTGACGTATTTATCCCATTTTGCTATCGATCGAACTCTCCAAAGTTCGGTCAAATTTACTGTAGGTTTATGATTATCTATTTATGTTTGAACTGTGGTCGGTTGTCGGAAATCAAAGGCGATTTGGATTCGTCAGTTTCTAATTACGCCGATAGTTTCTATTCTGATTTACTGGCAATTTTAAGAATGGTTCATACGAGGAAAGGGTACCGATTTACTATGTCGGTCGTCCACCTCCTTGAACGAAAGCTCAACGCCGTTATTTCTATCGTTTTGGTAATGATAATCTACCTCCTGAGCGCAAGTCATGTCATGCGGGCTTGTGAGATTTAACCTAATGCTTCTGACATATAAAAATCATTTAAATAGGTTGCAGGAACTTACCTACAGCAAGGAATCATGTCGTTGTCCCTTAATTTGGTTGCGTCACTTCATAGTTTGGTTTAGTTTCCTCTACGGACTCAAAAATGCAGCGACCTCGTTTGCTTTTGCGTGACAGAGAGTTACGTTTGTTTGTCCTAATTTCTATCTCTTCATCATAGCTATAGGGTGATCGTAACTTATTGGAGTTTCGATATGAGTTTTTTAACAGTATTTTCATTCAACCCTTTTGCTAAACTCCATGAGCTACTGAGTTGTTATCGTCGCGCTCGGTGCGTATATTGTTCCCTGTTTTTTTTCTCATCTATATATATGCATGTATGTCAAACACTATGAAAATGGACTGTGATTTTTCTCTCGGCAGTTACATTGCAACTGTAAGCATCGTATTAGCGGTTGATCTGTTTCCTCTTGATGGTTTTGGTTTACGTTAACAAAAAAATCTTCAGAATGTCGGTGATTACAACAGTCGGTACAACCCGAGATTTTTTGTTTGACATATGACACAGGAAGAATAATTTAATTTACCGCTACGCAGTTCTATAGTTTGCCTATACATTTATTAAATTAACTATAGGGATCATATATTATATATTCCATTTTAGCATAAGTGATTCTTTTCGGAAATTCCTTTTTCACATGTATAGTTCGTATATATGATCCATTTTAACAAAAACGATTCGTATTGGCATTTCTATTTTTTGCACTTATATAGTTCACATTTACGATTTGTGTTTAGAAGTACTCTTGACTTATATGAGTTCATATATATTATACATGTTTGTATCTCCCCTTTTTAACATATAGGGTTCGTATATATAAGTATAGCTCATATATAGTCTATGTGAAAAGGACCTATTGGTAATTGTTCTTGATGCTTATTAATATATATATCTAATTTTGTTAAATGCTTACACATGAAATCGATAGTTCATTTGAAGATGTTCGTAAAACATGGATTTCATCTATAGCCATATTACTTATTTCAAGGGTTTGAGGTAAATACACCTTGAAATTGCTATGATCGTTATTTCAAGGTTTAAAAGTAGAATTAGAATTAATATGTGCATGCAGGATGTTATAAGGGCTATTACGCTCTTATATTTTTTTTTCTATTCTCATATATAGATAGGCGATAGTGCTTGAGTAGAGGTCCTTAACTATAAATTAAATCTTTGGCTATGATACATGATTCAAGGACTAAAGGTAGATTTATAAGTGAAATCTATACACTTATAACCATTATAAAAATCCTATAAAGTAGAGTTACTCTTTCTCTAGCACAATTTCGAATGTCATATTCAAATGTTCCTACTTTCTTCTTTTTAGATTTGTACCAGGTAACTTTAGTTCTGCTATAATGTTTCTCTAGCATACACCTAAACATATAATATCACTTTTGTGTCTACAGGGAACAAAACAATAATTAATCATCTGTAGAGGCTAAGTAACTTCAGATTTAAACCGACCTTGGTTTAGAGTTTCTGGAGTTTCTACTCTATGGATTTCTAGTCTACGACTAAACATAATCTATAAGGTGAATGCCTTAGGATGGATTCTGTTAAATGTAGTACTAACATCAATCACACCATTTAATTTATTTTTCTATATGTAGCCAATTCATACCATCAGAAAGTAGAATAACAAAAATTTCAGAACATACCATAATCTGCAAATGACCAACCTCCCAACCTTAGAGTCCTCTTTGTCTCCCAGGACTCACCCCCGAGCAGAGATCACCTCCTAGAACAGATCAACCTCGTCTGTAGGAAACGGCTGGCTTTATTTAAGCTCATAATTCCCCAAAGCATGTTTCTGATGCCATCCGGAAAGCGCGGGATGTTTTCTTTCTGTTAGCCTAGGCTTCCCATTTGCAGGACTCTTCCAAAGGCCCCATTTTATGTGCTTTTCCTCGGCTTTTCAACTTTCTTCTCTTTTATTCCTCCTCTTCATTGAGGAAATTTAGATTCCTCCTCAAATCTAAATTAATTTTATTTCAAGGATTTTTGAAAGATTTGGGGAGTTGTTGCCTTATCCATCCTAATGTTTTTGGCAAGTGATCTCTAATTCTCATCTTGGTCAAATGCCCACGATCATTTGTTATTTCCTCAAATAAAATATGCAAATACATTCACACCATACTTATCCCTTGGGGTCCACCTTTAGGATTAAGGTTCAGTATAACTTTAAAAAATTCAGCACGCAAATTGGGGGTGTTACAAAACCTCCTTTCTATATATATAGGAGTCCATGGGGCCACAATGTAATCCTAGCCGACCTAACAATAATAATTTAAGGGCACAATAATAACAATATGGGGGTTACAGGGGTACAATAATAACAATGAGGGGTTTACACTAACAACAGTATGGGACTATACTACTAATATAGGGACCTAACAAAGAATATTCCATCAATGTGGAACTCATCAAGTAGGCAAGTAGGTTTCCATCAAGAAAAATGCATACATTATAATGCCAACATATACAAGTTTCATAAATTCATATATTATTCACAAAATTTTGTTTGAACATTTACATACTTGCAAAGAGGCATGGATTATGGAGGTGCAGTGTAGAAACTTAGTCCAGCCAAACTCGTCAAACAACCCACAAGAGGAATTTATTGAAGTGAACTGCTAAAATATTGGAAGTCATCAAACTTTTCAATTGTCAACAAAATGTGCCAAGTGATGTGGAGGAAATGGAGATCATGTGAAACCCAATGCAAAATGATAATTTTATGTGGAAATTAAAGGTGCCACGTCATTGTTACATGAGTCACTTTTTCATGAATATGGAGGGTAGGAAACAATCCTTCAAGCCAAAATAATGGCCATTATGCAATATAAGAAAGAAGATAAAAGCAAAGAAATTGTAATAAATATGTCACCAGCCATTAAAAAGTCCCAAAGTGAATCAATAAAAAGAATAGAAATGAATGTGTCACACAAAATTCCAATAAAGAGGGAGCTTTTACAAAAATTAAAATCACGGGTCCTCATGTTTTTTTCGAAAAATGATGGGGGGGTTGTGTCCAACAATACACCCAAAAATTAATTTTATCAGTTTTATAAAATTCATTATTAGACCCCTTGGTGGGAAATATCTTCATTGAAATTCATGGGCTGACCTTACTTCTTATCTTCGATCACCCCTTGCTAAGTCAGGTCGACCCACCAACTCGTTGCACTAGTGCACCTAGAGCGCGTGCATTCACCCTACTATGCAAATAAGAGAACACAAACAATTATATTCTCAATATTGAAAACAAAATATTATCATATTATAGTACCATGCTACATAAACAATAAATTCTAAATCGACTCTTAACACCCAAACATTAATTTGGCCAATTTTCTAAAAATCATTATGAGACCCCTAAGTGGTAACTTTGTTCATGGGAATTCATGGGCCTACCTTAATTATTTTCATCAAGTGCCCCTTTCCAAGTCATGCTAACCCATCAACTTGTTGCAAAGGTGCCCTAGCATTCCCGACATACGATGCCCCCATAGGTGCCCAGGTACCTCGCCATCGTGCGAGAACCCCCAAGGCACATGTGTTCACCCTGATGTGCAAATAAATGAACAAAAATAATGAACTCATAAATTACAGCAAAATATTATCATTTTTTAGTACCATGCTGCATAATCAATCTATTATAAACCAAATTTTAACACCCAAACATTAATTTACTAAATTTTCTAAAAATCATTATGAAACCTCATTTGTGGGAACTCTGTTCATGGGTAGTTACGGGCTAAACTTAATTCTTTTATGAGGGAGCCCCTTTCCAAGTTGGGTTTACCCACCAACTCATTGCATGAGCGCACCTACCAGGTAGGTGTCTTGGCATGCCCAACATCTAATGCCCCTAGGGGAGACTAGGTGCTCTGCATTTTTGCGGGTAAGCCGAGGGTATGGGTATTTTCCCTGCTGTGAAAATCAGTCAACATAAATCATTATCTAATAAATGAAAAAAAAAATATATTATCATTTTTTAGTACGTCCATGCTACATAATCAATCAATTATAAATTGGATTTTAACAGCTAAACATTAATTTAGTAAATTTTCTAAAAATCATTGTGAGACACCATAGTGGGAACTTAGTTTATGGGAAGTAATGTGTCGACCTTACTTCACACATATGTTGTTTAATCAATCAATTATAAAATGGATTTTAATACCTAAAATTAATTTAGTCAATTTTGTAAAATCATTATCAGACACCCTAGTGGGAACTCAGTTCATGGGAAATCATGTGCCAACCGTCGTATGGATGGGTTCACCCATTGCCCAAGTTGACCAGTACTTTTTCTTCATAAAACAAAGTCAAAATTGAAAATGGTGGTATAAACTTAAATGAGCTTCTCTTTGTTTCAAGAATAATGTATTCACTGCTTAACATGGCCAACCATGTGAAGCTGGAAGATCATATCACCCCTCCCCTTCAATCACATCACTCTCAATTACCAAATACCCATTCTATATACTATAATATATTTGAAATAAGCATAGTAACATTCAAACATAAAAACTAGGAAATAAAAATTTAAGGTGAACAAAAGAGAACAAACCAACTGAAAACATATAAATGCATATCTTGTATTGTCAAGATTTTGATATCATTAATCTTCTTCCTCATCCAACTCATCATCTATATAATCCAATTTTGAATTCATGTACAAAGGATTTTCCATATTAGCATCATCATCATTGTCTATATCATCATGTGGAACATGCTCTTCTACATTTGGTTTAACTTATTCAAGTTCTTCATCCGACACGAAATCAATATCATCTAGTTAATCCAAATTAACATTGAATCGATTAACATATATTACTTGAACTTATTCGACATCTTTGTATGAAATTACATGAACCCTGTTTTCCTCTACATCAACTTCAATTTCATCTTCTTCGGTTACATTATACTTTATGTGCATTCCTCTATGATCATATCTAACAACATATGAACAACCCGCTTTACCTAGAATGTCTACATAAAATACATGTTCACATTGTCTTTGAAGAACATATCACTCTAATCATGGCTCAAAATTACTTGTATCAACCATGGTAAATCTGTTAGCATACTCAATAACAATTCTATGAGGGTCACGTTCATGGATTTGTAGCCTAAACCATTCGACATCGAACACAACTATTTTGAAGGATTAAAAGTCACACTCAATTATATCATGCATATACCTATAGTATTGATCATAAAATATTTCTGGATGTCGATCACCTCTAGAGGAAACACTGGTAACTTGAAATACTACAGTTATACCACTATAAAAAAATTTCATCTTTTCAACCAACTTTTTGATGCAAAATTTACAGCCATTGCACCACATTTTTTGTGGTGTTTCAGCTGAAATAAATCCAACACATAAAAAAAATATTTTCAATTGATAAACATGCATATTTATACTTGCAAAAAAATATGCCATATGCATTATTATAATTGTAAAAAATATTAGTATGGGTGAATATGCTTTCCGGATAATCTTTTAAACCATATTATAAATCAATTTACCTTTGTGCAATATTTCTATCTCCACTACGATGAGCTTCTTTGACCAATGTAGACACACCATACAATGATAACCTACCATTATTAGGTTGTTTTCAGCGTCAATCCATACCTTCATCGCATATTGATTGTTCGCAATGTATAAATGTATTCCATCCCACTCTCGACCGACTCTATTAAAATATAATAATTCAAATATATATAATTAGTTACCATGTTCTGCCTTCACAGTAATTGGTTATGTGGGAAGAATAAAAATTAAATAATTATGATAATTATAAAAACAAAGAAGTGAAATGTTTTATAACTCTCCATTATCTATTTACACCTCATTTTTCTCATTCTACGTTTCCCCAATAGGTGGTCCCCTTCAAAATCGTCCACGGAGTTGACATCCCAAATGTGATCCAATACATTAATACTTTTTCCTATGTCATCACAATATTGACGAATATAAAGCATGGTTTTATATACCATATATCCCTCTACCATAGAACACGCACGTCATGCTCTTTGTATGACAAAATCCTTAAGTGATTTCAAGTGCCTCTCAACCATCCACATTGATTTTGTGTGTATAGGTGCAAAATTTACAATCTCCTTGACCTGTGTATGAGGTAGTGTTCTTGTGCATTGAAAAACGTCAGAGGTAGATATTTTTTTATTTAACATATTAGACTAGGAATTTGATTCCTCCAATACTTTATATCTTCTTTATAAATTTTTTTAAATAACAACCATATAGAAATGAAGCAAGAAAATCACATGTTTGAACAAAAATTGTATATAGTACATGATGAAAAGAGAAACACATGCAGTTAAAAATATGCGACACAAAAATGTATTGAAAAATTACAGTTTGCACATAAATCTTGACCTAACTCATGTATTTTACAAGATCATAGATAGCTTGTTTAACATTGTTGTCAATTTTTTCTCGCAAATATAAAGGTAGAACATACTGTAACAATAATAATGATCAATCATTATTTTTTCCCAAATGAGTAGAAAAAAAAATTTGATTAACAAGATGTTTCTCCAATGTATAAAATATATATACACCAAGATAATTTCCTTAGTGAACGCATGCCAATAATGAGTTTTTACCCCACCTAATTCACATTTCTTTGTTAGGATACGCTTTATGTTAGAAGAAAATCGAGTTGGAAATTTAATTTTTTCAATAACTTCTTTAACATGATTTCTTTTCTACTTTGTCAATAACCATGGAAGTGTACTTATATTTTGGTCATCTCCATCACTGTTTGAGTGAATTTCAATTTGCAATGCATGGTCAAACTCCTTAATTTCATTACAAATCTTGAAAATTTTCTTGATCTGTATTTCCATCTAAGATTTTCCATAAGGTATTAGTTACACTCTTCCTGATGTGAATTGTATCAAAAAAATGAACAATTTCTAAGTGCTCATAGTAGGGGAGTCTATTAAATTACTTGAGATAGATTTTCATTCCTCATGGAAGTGCCTTGTTACTAATTCCTTGACGACCTACAACATGAATCATAGTTAAAGATATTATAATAACAACACAACTTGTCAATTAGTATAGTGAATAAAATGGCATAAAAATATAAAATAATTCAAACATATTTGTATATTGATACATAGACAATTCGATCCATACCTTGATAGACTCTATTAAATTGCAACTTCCATGCACAAGGTTTCATTCTCTGTGTTATTAATCTGATATCTTCTTTACCATTGAAAAGATGTTTTCAGTACCTAAGTACCTATTGTTCTTAAAAAGGAAGTTCCTATAATCATCAAAAACCTCTTTTCGTAACCTTCTTGAACGACAGATTTCAACTGATGACCACAAACTGGATAAGAAAATTTAATATTTGTTTTAATATCTCCAAGAAATGTAATAGTTTTTATATCAATTATTTTAACTATGTATAATGAAGTTCAAACTATTAAAAAAACATACTAGAAAATAAATTCATAAAAATAAACATTATTAAAGTGTAGGGTAACATTATAACATACCACAAAAATGTGTTAGCCCTATGGCATCCTGAATTTTTCATACAAGCATTGGAATTCGAATCACCTTTGTGCAACTACTCGTCTATAGATATCATACATAGTGACATTGTTCCATAAATCCACTAGCTTATCGATAAGAGGCCTGATATATACATTCATATCTTTGACTTGGTATTTACCTAACTGATTGAACATACAATAGATAATTGCTACATATATGAGTAAATAAAAAAAATTATAAGACATAATTATAAGGCATAATTGAAAATATATGAGTAAAAAAAAAATATAGGACATAATTACGAAACAAAAAAGAAAAATGAGATGTTATTGTGCCAAAAAAAATATTCTAAACACATTAATACCTACAAAAATGATTTTCAACATTATGTGTTCCCTATTTATTGACTTCCATGGATGAATGTTAATGTTGATAACAAAAATAGGCCACACAGAGTAAGTAGATCTGGGCTATCCAAATGGATGACATCGTAAGCTACTAATGAAGGCCTAAGATTACAATGTTCTCTTTTAAAATTTGGCCACTTTTTCTCTATATTCCTAAATGCATATCCATCTACTGTCATTCGAAGAACACCATCTTCACTTCTATTCGTTGCATGTTAATCCACAAGTTTTACTATGATTTTGCACCTAAACAATTGTTGGAGATGTGGAATTATGAGAATATAATTAAGAACCTTACGAGGCAACCTTTTTCTTACTTTATCAGTTTGATACCTACTCTCATCAGATTTTGGGAATTTTTCTTTCAATGCATGTTATTTATAATAGAGAATATCATCATTAGGGAATACATGAATATATTGATACTCCATTCCAATACCTTTCATAATGGCATGTAAATATCGATACGTACGAGGTAAAACATTTGACGATGATCACATAAATTTAGCTAATAATATACAACATAAAAAGTAGTAGTGGTTAATGTAATAAACAATATTAATCATACGTATTTCATCCAAATATTACTAATTAATGATATGATGCAGATCAATGTACTAACATTAAAAAAATGGAAAAAATAATCCTTTTATCATTTATATAGTACTAAATGTCACAAAATATATTACATACCTTATTAATTGTGTCACACATGTGTTTGACAAACCATTCACCACCTTAAAGTTGACTAGAACAAATGCACCAGAGAGAAGAGATGTTTTTGAGCCTTCATATATAGGTTTAGTTTCCCTCTCAAGTACATGTAAATCAAAAGCACGATCATCATACTAGTTGTCATCATCATCCATTCCAACGTTAATAAATGTCTCTCAAATAAATCTATTTATCCCATCTTCTTAAACTATGTTAACAACATCATTAGATTCCTTCATAAGATCATTAGCTTGATCCTAAATATTAATCGCTCTATGTTATTGAAAATGTGCTTGTACGACAACTACCTATTCCTCATCAAGGAATTGCCTAGGGGACCCATACTATAAAATTACAATCAATAAAATAATATTAGTATATATCAAATATTTAAATTTTGATAGAACAACAATTTATAACTATAATATATAAGGAAAACAAAGGCAACAAAGAAAAAGAAAAATACAAATAAGGTGATACCAACAAACATAGACAACGAATCAATGATGATACTTATGCAATTTATCAACACATTTAAGAATATGTTGAAAAAATATAAGAAATATGTTACTATTCTTGACATGTAGGAAGTGAGACACTTTCTGAGATATATAGTCATTATCATAATAGGAATCATATTCAACGTGTTTTTCATTCATCATTATAATGTAATATTTTTCATAATAAACTGTTAAAATTTATTAATAATTCTCCATAAAAACCCATGATTAACCTATAAATCATCTAGGTCCAAATTAACCCCCTAAACATACATTAAACCCTTAATCCCTTAACCCCATTCCCCTAAGCCCTTAAACCCCTGACCCCTAAGCCCTTAACCCATAACCACTAAGCCCTTAAAAAATAACTCCTTATCCCTATTCCCATAAAGTAATTAACCCCTAACTTGACCTAACCCCTTAATCAACCCTAACAAAAATATTCAAATAATATTTCTAGTCTACACCAAGATGACAACATAGGTCAAACACCTCCCAAAAGAATATTATAAAATATTTTTACAATATAAATACAATACAATTCACAATACAAAGACATACAATCTAAAATACAATATACATATAAACATTTTAAAAAAAAAATCTACAAAACAAAGATGTATAATAATATCTTACAAATAGATTATATTCATGTATACCTTCAGCGTGTCCATAGTGTCTACAATATTTTTTAGTTTATTTTATTAGAATTCTCCTTGGCCTGAAGCCCTTGCGATTTCGACAAGGGAAATAACATTTTTGATCCTTAGAATCCCTCAATGTTGATCTCATTTATGCTTTGTCTCCTTGAGGAATTTTATGTGACATTTTTTGTCACCAAACTTTTAGTGATGATTTTGTTCAAAAATTAAGCTCAAAATAAACCTACAATGTTTCAAAACAATCTAACTAATATATATAACACTATGTCAAAGGTATATGATGTTAGGAAATATATATATATTATAATAATATATTTAATAACTTCATATATAGAATTTGTAATGTAATATAATATTAATATATTATAGATATCAATGTTAATGTATATTAAATATTATATTTAATTATAATATTAGTATTATATTTATTTTAATTAGTTAAACTCAACATAAAGTGGTCCCATATCAGACATTGTTAGGACAGAAAACTATTAATGGTGGAATTAAATGTTATGCAACAATTATTTTCAATTTGTTGGAAATTGGAGAACACGTTTTCATATTGGATATAGCATTGGATATTCGTCGGGAAAAGAACTCCCATAAGCTATTCTATGATAGGAGAGATTATAGGAAAAATGTCGGATAATTGATGAGATAGGACATTATGTTGAATATTCAACCTTTAAATAAATCGCGTCGGATATTCAATTGGCGTCAGAATTTTAGTGAAAACAAAACAAAAAAATACATTTAACCTCCAACACTTTTCCCTATTTTATCTATTCCGTCGAATTGCGTCGTCGTAATTTCCACCCGAATGAAGTAGCGTTTATACTTGAGTCCAAAACTCTAATATTTAATTTAGTATGAAATTTTTTTTAGCTATATTTTTAATTAAAATCCTTATAATTTAGTTTGATTATCTTTCTCATATAAAATTAGCAATTGTCATTAATTTTTTTTTTTTGTTTCTCTTTATATGCCAATTCTTCAAACTATTTAGAGCACACCATTTTAGTGGTTAAAGGGAAGCATAAAATCTTAACAAACCATGAAAATCATACCATAAATATAACTTAAATGTAAATATTGAACTATAAAATTGAATCCATAAAAACATGATTGCTATGATTAAGATATTTTTAATAATAATATATGAAAATCATTGTAAGCTTCACTATAAATAGGATAAATTTGAAATTATTCTCAATAAATTATACTCTTCTTACATTGGAATATAGTCATTTGGAAAAATTATAAATAAAAATCAATAAACTAATATGAATGTTTGAATGTGACATAACCATTTAATTATGTCATAATAAAATGTAACCTTTAACGAATTTCATATTTAAAGAAAATACTCAGTCAACATTGAAATGTGAAATAATCATGAAATAACAAACTATGTCGATAGAAATCAACTAACATAGATATTGCAAAAAATATAGTCATATTTTAAACATATTAGTTTTACAAGGACAATAATGTTTTACCATGATATATTATGGTTCAAAAAAAATAACAATTATTAATTATGGTTGATCATAGTTAATACTTAAATTTTCCAATTCCTCTTTCAACGACATAACCACACATGGCACAGACTTAAGTTTTTATAGCTAAGACTTTGATTGAATTGTCTTTTAAGCATGCTCAGTTATCATCAACCATAGTTACCCATAATCATTCATAATTACCTTTGTGAAATAATAATCAATAGTAATTAAATACAACCATAATTAATAAAATCATTAATAAATATAACATAAATCCATAAAAATTATTTAATAATTTCTTTCAACCAAATAATAAATTATATTAACAATGTAATTTATTTTTCAAACAATATTAAATGTTTTAAGTTATCAAAATTTCTTTTATTATTATTATAAAACAAATTATATATTATTTATATAAAAACATAGTCATAAATTCATATTATAATGTAAATAGTCAACCAAAATTAAAGATGATTTAACATACCTAAAATATTTTATTATTTCGAAATATTTTATTACTTAAAAATAAATATCTTTTACAATTTTTTTAAGTCAATGAGTAATTCAATATTATTTTTCTAGTTATAATAACCCTAATTATATATTATTTTGTAAATATATTGATGAATAAAACAAAAAAACATAAAAAATAATATCATATTAACATCATTAATCATATTTAGTCATAATTAAATATAATTTAACATATTCACTTTTTTTTTTAAATTATATTATTATAATTTTATGAAATCTTGGATAATATATTAGAAAATAAACATTAATAAATACAAGTAAATGTTTCAATGTGACATAACCATTTGGGAATATAGAAAATAAACATAAGTCAATTAAGATAAATGTATTAATGTGACACAACTATTGAATTATGTCATAATAAAATATATCCTTTAAGGAATGTCATATTGAGATAAAATCTATAGCCAACATTGAACTGTGAAATAACCATTAAATAACAAAGTAAGTTGAAATAATTTCTCTAAGATAAATCTCGAAAAAAAAATTATAGTTGTTTTATAAATATAATGATTACCTTTATCTGTAATGATTATTAACTATGGTTTACAATAATAAAGAATTAAATATTGTATTTATTTTTTCAATGGCCTAGCCACACAAGCTTAGATCAAAATGTCTTTTAAGCATGTTCAATCGTAATCAACCATGGTCATAAGAGGTTATCTACTATTAACCGAGCCTAAGTACACATATTAGTTCAAAGTTCCTTTAAACATGTCAACCAATTTCGACCATGATAAATCATAGTCAACCATGGTAAATGAGATTTACCCATAATCAATCATAATTAAACATGGTCAATCAATGGTATACATGGTTAACTTTATCTAACTAGATAATTTAGAATATCCTTTACGTAAGCTCAACCATTGTCAACCATGGACACTAATAATCAATCACATTTAACTTTATTCAATCATAATCAACAATAATTAAGTATACTCAATAACAATAATAACATTATTACTAAATACAACATAAATCCACAGTATTTCTTTAACCATTTTACTTAACTACTTAATAAAGTGTGTCAATAATATAATCTAATTTTCAAATAATATTAAATTTTTTAGGCTATCAAAATTACTAATTATTATTATTATTATAAAATGAATTGCATTTTAATTTATAGAATTATAACTATAATTATGAAATAAATTTATATATTATAGTGAATTATAATTCATAATATTATTTTTATTGCTATTATAATATCAATTATATATTATTGACTGCTGTATATAAAAATCATAAAAAATCGCCCAAAAGCGATATGAATTCTTTTCATCCTTTACGCTAGCCATTAATTAAATATTTTTTTAATTAATAAATAAAATATAAAGTAAATAATTCATTTATATAATGTTTATATATATATATATATATATATATATATATATATATATATATATATATATATATATATATATATATATATATATATATGTATATATATATATATATATATATAATTTAATAAGAGAGCAATGTTACTATATATCATTGTAAGAAAAAATAATAAGATAATATTATAATTCAGAATATTATTTTTCTTGTTATTATAATATCAATTATATATTATTGTGTAACAACATCTATAAAAAAATCATAAAAATCATACAAAACGATATGAGATTAACATTGTCAACTTTACTTAGCCCTAATTAATTTTTTTTTTAAAATTAATTATACTATTATAAATTTTAAAAAAAAAATTGATAAAAATTTGATAATATATTATCCTAAAAAATAACAAACAATATGAAATCATATATGATACGAATATATTATATATGTTTTCATTTATTTAAAGATTAATAAATAAATTTATTCAATGATTAATAAATAAAATATTGAAGTAAATTAATTCATTTATATTAATGTTGATTTAAACAAATCTCACACACACACACACACACATATATATATATATTATATTTATATAATGGTTTTTAAAAATGTTTTATAATTTAATAAGAGAGCAACGTTACTATATATCATTGTAAGAAAAAATAATAAAATAATATTATAATTCATAATATTATTTTTCTTGTTATTATAATATCAGTTATATATTATTGTGTAACAACATCTGTAAAAAAATCATAAAAATCATACAAAACGATATGAGATTAACATTGTCAACTTTACTTAGTCATAATTAAATATTTTTTTTTAATTAATTATACTATTATAAATTTAAAAAAAAAAAATTGATAAAAAATTGATAATATATTATCTTAAAAAATAAAAAACAATGTGAAATCATATATAATATGAATATATTATATATGTTTTTATTTATTTAGAGATTAATAAATAAATTTATTCAATGATTAATAAATAAAATATTGGTAAAGTGGACGATAGCTTGCCAGCCAAAAGAAAGCGCGGGCATAGGGCTAAGAGATCCACAACATAGTAATGAAATAATGGGTGCAAAAATATGGTGGCAATGGCTCTCCTCTCCCAACAAGCCATGGGCGGCCCTCTGGACTGCCAGGTACGCCAATCACAGACCAACAGAAGAGCTAATCAGATTCACTCCCACTGAAAAGGGATCACTAATATGGAATGCTGCCAGACAACACTACTCGCTCATCCAACAACACAACTTCTAGGAAATAAGAAACGACAACTCTGCAAGGTTCTGGACGAACGCCTGGCAACAACTACCAAAGCTCAACAGCATCTACAGTCCGCCTCCTAGCCAAGAGTGGGAGGAGCAACAACAGGAATCAGTACAGCAACAATGGACGCCGGAGACAGCATAGGGATACAGACAATGGAAGCAGATTGACAGACTAATCAGAACTACAAAAAATCAGGCCAAGGTGGTCATGGAGCGTGAAATCCAGAATCGGCATATTAGAACTTCCAATGGCAGGGACATCCTACGATGGGGATATACCCCAAAAGGGTCTTTCTCCACCAAAGAGGCATACAAAATTATAAGCAACGATCCAAGGCCCCTGGATCCCATCTGGAGCAGAATTTGGTCACCGGGTACCTGGCCCAAAGTCTCTTTCTTCCTCTGGCTTTTGGGGCACCGGAAAATCCTCACTTGGGATATTCTTTGGAAACAAAACTTCCATGGGCCCTCCATTTGTCCCAATTGCATCGCTCAGGAAGAAAATCTCCATCACCTCTTGAATTCTTGCCCTCCTGCCACCCAACTGTGGGACAAGGCTAGCTTCCGTTGCCAAAAGAATTGCAGAGTGTCTGATGATATAATCAATTCCATTCGACATTGGCACCAGAACCCTTATAAAAGCGAACTTCTCAACCAACTATGGAAATTGATTCCCGGTCTTCTCCTCTAGACAATTTGGAAAGAAAGGAACAAACACATATTCAAAGATCAAAGCACTCCTTTAGAAATTATTTGGGGCAACCTCTATCTTAATCTCAAAGAGACCTTGGAGCTTCAAACATGGCATCCGGAAGATTATCCCACTCTTGCAAATGAGAAAACCATCTGGGAGAATTGGAACATACAACTTCCTCAAAGTACGCACAATCGCTGCCCTTCAAAAGGCCATAACATTAGAGAGCTCTCTTGGACCCCCCCTCCTAAGTTTTGTTTCAAACTCAACTTTGATGGAGCTTCAAAGGGAAATCTCGGCAAATCTGGTTTTGGAGGCATATTTAGAGATCATGAGGGCTTACCTCTTTTATTATTTTCGGTAACATTGGATGGGATACAAACAATTCCGCTGAATTGGAGGGTCTCTGGCAAGGTCTACTCCTTTCCGAGCGACATGGCTTCCATCCTCTGGAGGTAGAAGGTGACTCCAGAATCCTCATCAACATGGCAAATCAACTCCTTAATGGGACACATGCGCATAAAATTGCGAACAGTTGGAGATTCGAAGCCATATTGGAAGCGATTGAACAATGGATCCAAACCAATCAGGTTATCATTTTCCATAATGTTAAGCACGAAGGCAACAAGGTTGCTGACCTTTTGGCCAATGTCGGGGTGGATACTTAGCACACTCTACTCACTGGAACTATTGACATAATTCAAAACCATGACCAAAAACAGGAATGAAAAACACTCATCCAAAGGGATGCAACTCTCCCGGATGCAGGTGTTCTGGCAGATGTTTAACACGATGGGACAGAGGCGCGGTGAGGTGGATTGACACCTGCCCACCCAGGACATTGAGGATTTCTGGCCAATACGTAATGGATCACTGCATTTATACCTCACGGATATCAAAGGCTCTGTTGCAAATGGTTAAGTACTTCACCTCACGCCCACCGCGTTGGTCTCTGCCATCACTCGCTCCTGCTCGGCTCACATCAATGCTTCATTTATGATGGGGGATTTACGATACGTGAGAGGGAAGGTTAAAGGGCAGGGTAGCGATGAGCCCACTTTGCAGTTGTCTCAAACGCATTGCGTCCGCCTCCATCTGGTCTCCGGTACCAATTCTGCTTTCAACCTGTGTGGAGTCGGTTATGCCAAACCTGGTGTGTCGCGCTGCTTGGAGGGGGATTTTCTCTTAGAGCGGTACTCTAGTCCATTAGAGGCGCTGCCTCTTCTGAACTCTCGGCACTTCTCTCGGGTCACAGGTCTCATTTCGATTTATTACTCCCCCGCCACAGCTGCTGTTTGGATTCATTTGGCTCCAACTATGCCTCGACTGCGCCACATGATGCAGAGTCGCAGAGGTGGCACCAGGGGTCGTCCTTCGAGCACCCAGACCAGCCCTTCTTTGGTTTCACCTTCTCTCTCTAGCAGCATGTTGACTGGCCACTACCCTCAGACACGAAGCGGAAGGGGACGTTATCCTAACACTCTCCATTGCTGGAGTTCACCTGCTCCCCGACCTTCGGCCACCTCGCCTCCACCCACGACTGGCTCTGCGTGCTTCACTTTCACCAGCTCCCTGATTCACCCAAGAATCACTGCTCTCTTCACGGTGGTCTTCCACGAGGATTCAAGCGCACATCCAGCTGGACCTAGGGCGGATCTTGCCCAGACTTCGAATATTCAAATGGGGGTTGGCAGCGCGCCGATGCAGGTGCCGGAGGATCCAGCTAGCAGCGTTCCTGACGTGGCTATGGCTCCAGCCGATCCAAGCCCCTCAGAATCCGAGGATTCTCTTGACAGAGACTTGATGGCTTTAGGTTGGTGTCGTATTGTTGAAGAACTTCCAGATGATTAGTAGGCTTACTGCAAGTCTTTCTTATTTCCCTGCGGCCCATACTAATGGGCATGTTTCTGTGCAAATAGTTATGGGGTTTTTTAGCTTCTTTTTGTATAATTTTGGTTCCATACAAACTCAGGAAGATCACAATCGACTCCCCTGCGTGGGTTTTAGCAATCTTTTTCCGACTGGTTTCCCTGTCAAACGGCAGTCTCCATATCTGTTTTTCAGGACATTTCTTCCTCCAAGGTAGTAGTTTTTGACTACGGTCTCGATGTAATTTCATCCCTCTATTAATAGATTACTCTTATTTAGAAAAAAAAAAAAATATTGAACTAAACTAATTCATTTATATTAACGTTGATTTAAATAAATCATATATATATCTATATATCTATATATATATATATATATATATATATATATATATATATATATATATATATATATCCGTGTGTGTATATATATATATTAATTATTTTTTTATAATGGTTTTTAAAAATGTTTTATAATTTAATAAGAGAGAAATCTTACTATATATCATTGTAAGAAAAAATAATAAAATAATATTATAATTCATAATATTATTTTTCTTGTTATTATAATATCAATTATATATTATCGTGTAACAACATCTATAAACAAATCATAAAAATCATACAAAACGATATGAGATTAACATTGTCAACTTTACTTAGCCATACTTAAATATTTTTATTTTTTTAAAATTAATTATACTATTATAAATTTAAAAAAAGATAAAAATTTGATAATATATTATCTTAAAAAATAACAAACAATATGAAATCATAATTCATAATATTAGTTTTCTTGTTATTATAATATCAATTATATATTATTGTGTAACAACATCTATAAAAAAATCATAAAAATCACACAAAACGATCTGAAATCATAATTCATAATATTATTTTTCTTTTTATTATAATATCAATTATATATTATTGTGTAACAATATCTATAAACAAATCATAAAAATCATACAAAATGATATGAGATTAACATTGTCAACTTTACTTAGCCATAATTAAATTATTATTTTTTTAATTAATTATACTATTATAAATTTTTTTTTTAAAATTGACAATAAAGTGAGAATATATTATCTTAAAAAATACCAAACAATATGAAATCATAATTCATAATATTAATTTTCTTGTTATTATAATATCAATTATATATTATTGTGTAACAACATCTATAAACAAATCATAAAAATCATACAAAACGATATGAGATTAACATTGTCAACTTTACTTAGCCATAATTAGATATATTTTTTTTTAAATTAATTATACTATTATAAATTTAAACAAAGAAATTTGATAAAAAATTGATAATATATTATCTCAAAAAATAACGAACAATATGAAATCAGAATTCATAATATTATTTTCCTTATTATTATAATATCAATTATATATTATTGTGTAACAACATCTATAAAAAAAATCATAAAAATCGTACAAAACTATATGAAATCATAATTGATAATATTATTTTTCTTGTTATTATAATATCAATTATATATTATTGTGTAACCACATCTATAAAAAAAATCATAAAAATCATAAAAAACCATATGAGATTAACATTGTCAACTTTACTCAGCCATACTGAAATATTTTTTTTTCATTAATTATACTATTATAAATTTCAAAAAAAAAAAAATTGATAAAAATTTGATAATATATTATCTTAAAAAATAACAAACAATATGAAATCATATATCATACGAATATATTATATATGTTTTTATTTATTTAAATATTAATAAATAAATTTATTCAGTGATTAATAAATAAAATATTGAAGTAAACTAATTCATTTATACTAATGTTGATTTAAGTAAATTATATATATATATATATATATATATATATATATATATTAATTATTTTTATATAATGGTTTTTAAAAATGTTTTATAATTTAATAAGAGAGCAATGTTACTATATATCATTGTAAGAAAAAATAATAAAATAATATTATAATTCATAATATTATTTTTCTTGTTATTATAATATCAACTATATATTATTGTGTAACAACATTTATAAACAAATCATAAAAATCATACAAAACTATATGAGATTACCATTGTCAACTTTACTTAGCCATAATTAAATATTTTTTTTTAATTAATTATAATATTATAAATTTAAAAAAAATGACAAAAAATTGATAATATATTATCTTAAAAAATAACAAACAATATGAAATCATAATTCATAATATTATTTTTCTTGTTATTATAATATCAATTATATATTATTATGTAACAACATCTATAAACAAATCATAAAAATCATACAAAACGATATGAAATCATAATTCATAATATTATTTCTCTTGTTATTATAATATCAATTATATATTATTTTATAACAACATCTATAAACAAATCATAAAAATCACACAAAACGATAACTTTACTTAGCCATAATTAAATATATTTTTTTAAACTAATTAAAATATTATAAATTAAAAAAAAAAAAGTGATAAAAATTTCATAACATATTATCTTAAAAAATAACAAACGATATGAAATCATAATTCATAAACAAATCATAAAAATCATACAAAACGATATGAAATCGTAATTCATAATATTATTTTTCTTGTGATTATAATATCAATTATATATTATTATGTAACAACATCTATAAGCAAATCATAAAAATCATACAAAACGATATGAGATTAACATTGTCAACTTTACTTAGCCATAATTAAATATTTTCTTTTAATTAATTATACTATTGTAAATTTTAAAAAAAAATTGATAAAAAATTGATAATATATTATCTTAAAAAATAACAAACAATATGAAATCATAATTCATAATATTATTTTTCTTTTTATTATAATATCAATTATATATTATTGTGTAACAACATCTACATACAAATCATAAAAATCATACAAAACGATATCAAATCATAATTCATAATATTATTTTTCTTGTCATTATAATATCAATTATATATTATTTTGTAACATCTATAAACAAATCATAAAAATCACACAAAACGATATGAGATTAACAATTATCAACTTTACTTAGCCATAATTAAATATATATTTTTAAATTAATTATACTATTATAAATTAAAAAAAAAATATGGTAAAAAATTGATAATATATTATAATATTTAATATATTAATCATAGATGTTACTTAGCCATAATTAAATATTTTTTTAATTAATTATACTGTTATGAATTTAAAAAAAAAGAAATTGATAACAAGTTGATAATATATTATCTTAAAAAATAACAAACAATATGAAATCATTATTCATAATATTATTTTTCTTGTTATTATAATATAAATTATATATTATTGTGTAACAACATCTATAATAATGTCAATTATATATTATAATATATTATCTTAAAAAACGATAATATATAAAAATCACACAAAACGATATGAGATTAACAATTATCAACTTTACTTAGCCATAGATGTCTATAATAATTGTGTAACAACATCTATAATAATGTCAATTATATATTGTAATATATTATCTTAAAAAACAATAATATATAAAAATCATAAAAATCACACAAAACGATATGAGATTAACAATTATCAACTTTACTTAGCCATAATTAAATATATATTTTTTAATTAATTATACTATTATAAATTTAAAAAAAAAATATGGTAAAAAATTGATAATATATTATCTTAAAAAATAACAAAGAATGTGAAATCATAATTCATAATATTATTTTTCTTCTTATTATAATGTCAATTATATATTATTGTGTAACAAAATCTATAAACAAATCATAAAAATCGTACAAAACGATATGAAATCATAATTCAGAATATTATTTTTCTTGTTATTATAATATCAATTATATATTATTGTGTAACAACATCTATAAACAAATCATAAAAATCATAAAAAACGATATGAGATTAACATTCTCAACTTTACTTCGCCATAATTAAATATTTTTTTTAATTAATTATACTATTATAAATTAAAAAAAAAAATTTGATAAAAATTTGATAATATATTATCTTAAAAAATAACAAACAATATAAAACCATATGATATGAATATATTATATATGTTTTCATTTATTTAAAGATTAATAAATAAATTTATTCAATGATTAATAAATAAAATATTGAAGTAAACTAATTCATTTATATTAATCTTGATTTAAGTAAATCATATATATATATTAATTATTTTTATATAATGGTTTTTAAAAATGTTTTACAATTTAATAAGAGAGCAATGTTACTATATATCATTGTGAGAAAAAATAATAAAATAATATTATAATTCATAATATTATTTTTCTTGTTAATATAATATAAATTATATATTATTTTGTAACAACATCTATAAACAAATCATAAAAATAATACAAAAGTATATGAAATTAACATTGTCAACTTTACTTAGCCATAATTAAATATTTTTTTTAATTAATTATACTATTATAAATTTAAAAAAAAAATTGATAATATATTATCTTCGAAAATAACAAACAATATGAAATCATATATGATACGAATATATTATATATGTTTTTATTTATTTAGAGATTAATAAATAAATTTATTCAATGATTAATAAAGAAAATATTGAAGTAAACTAATTCATTTATTTTAATCTTGATTTTAATAAATCATATATATATATATATATATATATATATATATATATATATATATATATATATATATATATATATATATATATATATAATGGTTTTTAAAAATGTTTTATAATTTAATAAGAGAGCACTGTTACCATATATCATTGAAAGAAAAAATAATAAAATAATATTATAATTCATAATATTATTTTTCTTGTTATTATAATATCAATTATATATTATTTTGTAACAACATCTATAAACAAATCATAAAAATCATACAAAACGATATGAGATTAACATTGTCAACTTTACTTAGCCATAATTAAATATTTTTTTTTAATTAATTATACTATTATAAATTAAAAAAAAAAAGATGATAAAAAATTGATAATATATTATCTTAAAACATGACAAACAATATGAAATCATAATTCATAATATTATTTTTCTTGTTATTATAATATCAATTATATATTATTGTGTAACAACATCTATAAACAAATCATAAAAATCATACAAAACGATATGAGATTAACATTGTCAACTTTACTTAGCCATAATTAAATATTTTTTTTAATTAATTATAATATTATAAATTAAAAAAAAAATTCATAAAAAATTGATAATATATTATATTAAAAAATAACAAACAATATGAAATCATAATTTATAATATTATTTTTCTTTCTATTATAATATGAATTATATATTATTCTATAACAACAGCTATAAACAAATCATTAAAATCATACAAAACGATATCAAATCATAATTCATAATATTATTTTTCTTGTCATTATAATATCAATTATATATTATTGTGTAACATCTATAAACAAATCATAAAAGTCACACAAAACGATATGAGATTAACAATTATCAACTTTACTTAGCCATAATTAAATATATTTTTTTTAATTAATTATACTATTATAAATTTAAAAAAAAATATGGTAACAAATTGATAATATATTATAATATATAATATATTAATCATAGATGTTACTTAGCCATAATTAAATATTTTTTTTAATTAATTATACTATTATAAATTTAAAAAAAAAAAAAATTGACAACAAGTTGATAATATATTATCTTAAAAAATAACAAACAATATGAAATCATAATTCATAATATTATTTTTCTTGTTATTATAATATAAATTATATATTATTGTGTAACAACATCTATAATAATGTCAATTATATATTATAATATATTATCTTAAAAAACGATAATATATAAAAATCATAAAAATCACACAAAACGATATGAGATTAACACTTATCAACTTTACTTAGCCATAGATGTCTATAATAATTGTGTAACAACATCTATAATAATGTCAATTATATATTATAATATATTATCTTAAAAAATGATAATATATAGAAATCATAAAAATCACACAAAACAATATGAGATTAACAATTATCAACTTTACTTAGCCATAATTAAATATATATTTTTTAATTAATTATACTATTATAAATTTAAAAAAAAATATGGTAAAAATTTGATAATATATTATCTTAAAAAATAACAAATAATATGAAATAATAATTCATAATATTATTTTTCTTCTTATTATAATGTCAATTATATATTATTGTGTAACAAAATCTATAAACAAATCATAAAAATCATACAAAACGATATGAAATCATAATTCATAATATTATTTTTCTTGTTGTTATAGTATCAATTATATATTATTGTGTAACAACATCTATAAACAAATCCTAAAAATCATTCAAAACGATATATGATTAACATTGTCAACTTTACTTAGCCATAATTAAATATTTTTTTAATTAATTATACTATTATAAATTAAAAAAAAAAAAAATTGATAACAAGTTGATAATATATTATCTTAAAAAATAACAAACAATATGAAATCATAATTCATAATATTATTTTTCTTGTTATTATAATATAAATTATCTATTATTGTGTAACAACATCTATAAACAAATCATAAAAATCATAAAAAACGATATGAGATTAACATTGTCAACTTTACTTAGCCATAATTAAATATTATTTTTTAATTAATTATACTATTATAAATTAAAAAAAAAACAATTGATAATATATTATCTTAAAAAATAACAAACAATATGATTTAATATGATAGAAATATATTATATATGTTTTTATTTATTTAAAGATTAATAAATAAATGTATTCAATGATTAATAAACAAAATATTGAAGGAAACTAATTCATTTATATTAATGTTGATTTAAATAAATCATATATATATATATATATTATTTTTACATAATTGTTTTTAAAAATGTTTTATAATTTAATAAGAGAGCAATGTTACTATATATCATTGTAAGAAAAAAAAAAAAAAAAAAAATATATATATATATATATATATATATATATATATATATATATATATATATATATTATATATATATATATATATAATAATTCATAATATTATTTTTCTTATTATTAAAATATCAATTATATTTTATTGTCTAACAACATCTATAAACAAATCAAAAAAATCATACAAAACGATATGAGATTAACATTGTCAACTTTACTTAGCCATAAATAAATATTTTTTTTAATTAATTATACTATTATTAATTTAAAAAAAAAAATTGATTAAAAATTGATAATATATTATCTTAAAACATAACAAACATTATGAAATCATAATTCATAATATTATTTTTCTTGTTATTATAATATCAATTATATATTATTGTGTAACAACATCTATAAACAAATCATAAAAATCATACAAAACGATATGAAATAATAATTCATAATATTGTTTTTCTTGTTATTATAATATCAATTATATATTATTGTGTAACAACATCTATAAACGAATCATAAAAATCATGAAAAATGATATGAGATTAACATTGTCAACTTTACTTAGGAATAATTAAATATTTTTTTTTAATTAATTATACTATTATAAATTAAAAAAAAAAAATTGATAAAAATTTGATAATATATTATCTTAAAAAATAACAAACAATATGAAATCATAATTCATAATATTATTTTTCTTGTTATTATAATATCAATTATATATTATTGTGTAACAACATCTATAAACAAATCGTAAAAATAATACAAAACGATATGAGATTAACACTGTCAACTTTAATTAGCCATAATTAATATTTTTTTTTAATTAATTATACTATTTTAAATTTTAAAAAAAAAATTGATAAAAAATTGATAATATATTATCTTAAAAAATAGCAAACAATATAAAATCATATATGATATGAATATATTATATATGTTTTCATTTATTTAAAGGTTAATAAATAAATTTATTCATTGATTAATAAATAAAATATTGAAGTAAACTAATTCATTTATATTAATCTTGATTTAAATAAAACACACACACACACACACACACACACACACACACACACATATATAAATTATTTTTATATAATGGTTTTTAAAAATGTTTTAAAATTTAATAAGAGAGCAATGTCACTATATATCATTGTAAGAAAAAATAATAAAATAATATTATAATTCATAATATTATTTTTCTTGTTAATATAATATCAATTATATATTATTGTGTAACAACATCAATAAACAAATCATAAAAATCATACAAAACTATATGAAATTAACATTGTCAACTTTACTTAGCCATAATTAAATATTTTTTTAAATTAATTATACTATTATAAATTTTTTTTTTTAAATTGATAAAAATTTGATAGTATATTATCTTAAAAAATAACAAACAATATGAAATCATATATGATACCAATACATTATATATGTTTTTATTTATTTAAATATTAATAAATAAATTTATTTGATGATTAAGAGATAAAATATTGAAGTAAACTAATTCATTTATATATATATATATATAATGGTTTTTAAAAATGTTTTATAATTTAATAAGAGAGTTGTGTTACCATATATCATTGTAAGAAAAAATAATAAAATAATATTATAATTCATAATATTATTTTTCTTGTTATTATAATATCAATTATATATTATTGTGTAACAACATCTATAAACAAATCATAAAAATCATACAAAACGATATGAGATTAACATTGTCAACTTTACTTAGCCATAATTAAATATATATTTTTTTAATTAATTATACTAATATAAATTTTTTTTAAAAATTGATAAAAAATTGATAACATATTATCTTAAAAAATAACAAACAATATGAAATCATATATTATACGAATATATTATATATGTTATTAAAATTTTTTTATAATTTAATAAGAGAGCAATGTTACTATATGTCATTGTAAAAAAAAATAATAAAATAATATTATAATTCATAATATTATTTTTCTTGTTATTATAATATCAACTATATATTATTGTGTAACAACATCTATAAACAAATCATAAAAATCATACAAAATGATATGAGATTAACATTGTCAACTTTACTTAGCCATAATTAAAAAAAAAAATTTAATTAATTATTCTATTATAAATTTAAAAAAAAAATTGATAATATATTATCTTAAAAAATAACAAAGAATATGGAATCATAATTCATAATATTATTTTTCTTCTTATTATAATGTCAATGTAACACCCCCCAATTCATGTGGTTTCATCTTAAAGTTAGATACTTGAACTATACATCCTAAGGGGAGTGGACCCCAAAGGATGATTATTTTGTGAATGTAATTAAACATTTAGTTGAGGAAATGAATAAATTATTGTGGTGCAAATTGACCAAAAATGAGATGATGAGATCACTTGCTAAATCTTTGAGGATGGATGATGCAAATATTTCCCCACAATCTTTCAAAAATCCTTGAAAGATAGTAAGTTTTAAATTTAGATTTTTCAGGAAAAATATGAATTTCCCCAATGATGAGGAAAGTAGTTGGGAAGAGGTAAAAAGCTGAAAAAGATGAGGAAAAGCATAAAACAGCTTTAAAAGAATCCCTATATAGGAAGCCTAGGAAAACACCAAGAAAAGCATCCTGATATTCTGGACGCAGAATTAGAAACAGGCTTTGGGGAGTAAAAGCTTAAATAAGCTGCACTAGAACCGATTGAGGTTAGTCTGTTCTAGGAGAATGATCTCAGCTCGGGGGTGAGTCCTGGGAGACAGAAGGATTCTAAGGTTGGGAGGTTGGTCATTTGCAAGAGTGGTATGTTCCTAAGTTTACAGATGTTTTACTTCATATAGTGTGAATTGGCTACATATAAAATTTCATTGTATACTAGAACATAAATTTTACAGTTAACAGAGTTTTTTATAAGGAATTTATCCTTGCCACTCTGTATGGTTGTAGAATTCAATCTGTGAAGTGGAATTCCACAGAGTCTTTAAACCAGTGATTGGTTTAAGTCTGCGGATACTTATCTTTTCATAGAACAAGAATCTATAATTAACTTTAATCTACTTCTGTTTCTTATTATGATTTTAGTATCTTCGTACATGTGCATGAAAATCTAAAGTTCCTATTGTATATTGGAAAGCAATAGTAAAAGACTTACAATTTACCCCGTGCATGAAAGAATGACAGGATAGATTTTATGAATCTGGGGACACAGCACAAGTTCTGTAGTGGGGTCAATTAAACTTTATTGACTTCTAAATTTTAGTATAGAGGAAATTTTCCTGTAAAACTTGGAGTAACCAGAATTAAAGCCATTAAGAGTTCTGAAACAAAACAAACTTCAGGAAGATACTACTAGACCATAGAACATAAGCCAGATTTTAAACTTGTTTATGTAACAAAGAGTCTATACTACACAAATACCACAACGAACTAATTATGCAAACAAAGAGATAAACTGTAGTGGGTCAACAGTTAATCTTTTACTAGATTGTGTTGAACTGTACCAATTCTAGTTAAGAAACAGGTATAACCCCTTGTACATAAATGAGAGTAAAAAGCTGCCAGGTATTGACTTAACACCTTAAGTTATCTTTCCTAGGGTTTCCACAGAAACATGAGGGAAATCTAGATAAGAATGATGGTAATTAAAATGCAGCATAAAACATTTTATGGTGTTATACACTGTCACGGTTGCCCAATTAAATTCAAAGTAGAGTTTACAATTATTAAAGGAACTGCTAACATACAGTTGTATAGTGCCTATATACGTAAGCTGAATCAACATATTAAAATAAATAAAACTTCGTTGACATCGTTTAAATCTTTATGAAATATCAGTCGTAGACAAACATTAAAATACTCCTTTAGCATTCAGAGAATAAGTATATTCTGAGTTGATAAACATTAACTCAAAAAAAATAACAAAATAAAAGAGACTTCTCTGCATAATAGATTCGAACAAAAAGGGAGGAGTCAGACGAAAAACCCAACCAAAGGAACACGAAGCAAGATGCAAATATTCATATGACTCTGTTCAGAATTAATGTTAACTCATCCTAAAACGAGGCAGTACACATATCAACAGTAGAAATGAGTGCCAAATTAGAATAGAAATTCCATGAGTCACTTCTAAGATTCAGTTCGCCCTTAGTCGACTGAGTTCAGAAATAAACACGCACAGAGGAACCGAAACTGGGCGAGCTTAGTCGCAACATTTAGCGTGGAACTCATAATGGGTAAACGTCCCTACACCAACCGCATGACCGCGGCTATAAGAATAAAAACAAATTTAACTACTTTCTATAGCAACATGAGACAATCCGTGCGAAGATCGTTGGAAAAATTGGAGAACCTGTACAATAACGAACGAAGGAAATAAGTCGAATGAAGTCGTCAGAAACAACGAAAAGGATTGTAACCTCTTCGACCATAGCAGACTTTATATACCTGCAAGGAACAGAGAATATTTCTATTAGAAAATTTCGGATCCATAATAGAAAGTATCCACCGAACGATGAAAAAAAAAAAAAAACAAAGTATACTATATACCTGGGGTAGCGCGAGAATCGCCAGATCAATACTCCCTGGAACGAACACAGCGAGAAGAGGAGATTTAAATGCAATTGCGCATGATAAAATATAAGTCAACCCTTAAAAATTTTGAGTTGCGCTTCAAACTTGATGGTTACCTTGCCACGTCAGGAGTGGACCAGGCCTTTCACCTTCATACGAAAGCCCCTATTCTCCATCGTGAGTTCTATAAGAAAACCCAAGTCCTTGGGGTTAATAGAACATTTTATTAGGAAAATAGGAGGAAATGGCAATGGTATTAGCCGAACCATATACTCTTTCCGAGTTCTCCATTCAACCCACAACAAACGAAATGTGTAAGACGGAGAGAAGAAAACCATTGATTAAAAACGATAATACCTATTTCGCTGAAGCAGTATTGTGAATAATTTCAGGAACGCCATCGTGAGGATTCCACTCCTATATGATTGCAGTAGAGTGAAACCCGAACTGAGGAAACAAGTCGAGTAGCATCGTTCACTGAAATTGCCCCATAACAGAACGAAGAGTTAATAAGCACTACTCACAGCATCAATAGCCTAATGAAAAACAAAACCTACTTACTATGATCAAATGAGCGAGCGCTTGGTAGAAACCCTCGACGATTTCCATCCTGTGCACAAATAGTCCAGAGAGAAACGACGGACGCCACCAGAGCAAAATGAAGTTCTGGAACGAAAAAGACATGAACTAATAACAGAGTAGGAAACCCTAACTCCATTAAAATCAAGCCGTCCACGTGTATGGATCATCGTATGAATGAACTCGGCTGGGGATTTGCGTCTGAGTAAATTTAAGGGAGAGTACCTCCAATGATCCTGAGAGGGATTGTAACATTAAACTCATACATAGCGTGATCTGAACGAAATATTAATCAAACCCAAGGGGAATATTTTAAATTATTTATTCAAACCCATTGTACACCAAATCGCGTGATGGGTATCCAGAGTTCAGACTCATAGTACTTCGCATCAATCACAATTTATGGAAAAACAAGAAATTGAATGCAGGTAGGTCACAGCGTCTCGTTTGCTAAATCGATATTCAAACCCTACCCTATGGGTAAGAAATTATCAGTCCTATATGAATGAAATAAAAGCATATCAAGTTGAGTAATACGTGGCTTGGGCCAAACTTCGACCTATGATAAATCATGGAAGGGTCGATCTATGGTTATCGATCACCTTTGATTAAAAATAAAATGAGTGGTTCGATTTTATAATGTACAAAGTTCAAGACCCTCGATTTATTCCTATATAGCATCCAATGGTTACATAAAATGGAAAAATTTAGTAGAGAGGCATTATATGTTTCACCTCCTATGAGAATCATCATATGATTAGTTACCTCTAGGAATAAGTAAAATGGGATGAAACGGAATGATACATGTATGTAGTTAACATTGTCAATGTGTTAGAAGTTTATTATCTAATTTTATGTATCTCCTCCAAAGGAAGGAGATGGAAGTGTCAAAGTAAAGATGAACCAAGTTAAATTTCACCTGCGAAAATTTTTTTTCTGAGTACGTGAGAGGGAGACGTGACAAATGGTATCAGAGCCCAAGTTATAAAATTGGGCTGGTGACTTGTGCTCACGATTGCTGTGTGCTCACTGTGTAATTTTATTTCTATAGCAAAAGTTTTGGTTGTTGTTTTGTTTTTTTTCTGTTCACTGACCTGTGCTGTGTAGTGTACAGTGAGGTGATAGAATGGAAGAAGGTGGTGGAATTTATGTACATCTGCGTGGTGAGACAGATCCCAATGTGGCCATGATGGCTATGTTGCAGAATTTGCAACAAGAATTGGCTGAGATAAAAAGCCAGAATGACAGATTGTCATTAGCCAGTGAGGAGCAGGAAAAGCTCATCAGGGAATTAACCTCACGGAACAGCCAAGAAGGCGAAGGTTCCGGAAAGAGGAAAACTGATGAATCTGATGAGGAGTATGTGATTCGACATTAGAATAAGCAGAAAAAGGAATTACAAGGGGAATTCCGAAAAATCAAACCTTCCTCCTATGACGGGGAGAAGGAGGAAGATGCTAAAGCTTGGTTGCTGAATATGATTAAGTATTTCGAGGTTTATGAATATGAAAGAAATCTAAAGGCCAGATTAGCTGTCTACCAGCTACAAGGTAAGGCTACCTTGTGGTGGGAGGAGACAAAGATGGTGCATGCCATAGATGAAAAGACAGTTACTTGGGAAGATTTCCAGGCTAAATTCAAGAATCGTTACTTGAATGAACGGTACTATGATGACAAAGCAAAAAAATTTCATGAGCTTAGATTGGGACAGCTCACTATCGATGAGTTTGTTACTAAATTTACCAATCTATTAAGATATGTACCTTACATAAGGGAAGAAAAGGCAAAGGTGCAGAGGTTTCTGAATTTTTTGCCTATGGTATACAAAGAGAAAATTGAGTTTGACAACCCAAAAACAATGGACGAAGCTGTTAGAAAAGCTAGATTGTGTTATCAACAGTTCAAAGGAAAAACTAATCAAGGAAAAAGTTGGGTAAGTAAGAATGAATTCAAAGGGAGAAAACAGAAACCAGCCTATCTGAAGAATTTTGGCAGAGATCATCAGCGGAAAAGGTTTGGTAAACCCAAAGAAAGTCAAACTGCACAGTCTCAAGTGGCATCGAAACCAATAGATGGAGACAGTAAAAAGGAGGGAACAGTCAGAATGAAGGAGCCCTTGAAATGTTGGGGCTGTGGAGAACCCCATATTTTGAGGGACTGCCCCCATAGAAATGTTCATATGCTCATGAGGGATCGGGAAGCGACAACAGTAAATGATATAGCCAGAAACATACGAACTATCAGTGCAGCCCTGGAAAATCGGCAAGCAGAGCATCAAGCAGCCATGGTGGAAATGGAGGGTAAGATTTCTGACCTACCTGTTTCTGTTTTGATTGATCCAGGTGCTTCTTTGAGTTACATTAGTCCAAAGATTGTAGAAAAATGTAACTTAAAAACTGAAAAATTTCAACAGTCATGGTTGGTACAGCTGGCCACTGCAACAAAAAGGAAGGTAACCCATAAACTGCCCAGAACAGAAATCCAATTAAATGAGTTTCGAACAGAAGTGAATTTGAACATTCTACCTTTAGGGTCATATGATCTATTGATAGGAATGGACTGGCTGGAAAAGAAGAAAGCTTTGATGAATTGTTGGGATAAGACCTTGCATTGTGTAGATGAGGAAGGGAAAATTTTTATTCTCAAAGGGAAACCAAAACCAATTTCTGTCAGACAAATTTCAGCTTTGCAATTGAAAAGAACAGCTAGAAAAGGATATCAGGTTTATGCAGTGCATGTGGAAGAGACAGAACAGAAAACTGAAGAAGAATTACTGGATACTGTACCAGTAATAAGAGAATTCAAGGAAGTTTTTCCAAAGGAAATCCCTCATCTTCCTCCCAAAAGAGAGATTGACTTCTCAATCGATCTGGTGCCGGGAGCAACACCTGTTTCACGAGCACCTTATCGAATGAGTCCTCTTGAACTTATAGAATTGAAAATGCAACTGCAAGAACTGCTAGATAAAGGGTATATCAGACCAAGTGTGTCTCCTTGGGGAGCACCAGTGCTGTTCGTGAAAAAGAAAGATGGAACTTTCAGGATGTGCATTGATTATAGGCAACTGAATAAGTTGACCATTAAAAATAGATATCCTTTGCCTAGAATTGATGATATTTTTGATCAGGTGAGAGGAGCTTCAGTATTCTCAAAAATTGACTTAAGAACTGGTTACCACCAGCTCAAAATTAAAGAGGAAGATATCAACAAAACAACTTTTAGAACCAGGTATGGCCACTACGAATTTGTAGTTCTACCTTTTGGGTTGACAAATGCCCCTGCCACATTTATGTGTCTAATGAACAGTGTGTTAAACAAGTATTTGGATAAATTTGTCCTTGTGTTCATAGATGATATTTTAGTTTACTCAAACAGTGAAGAGGAACACAAAGAACACCTGAGGATAGTTCTACAAACTCTAAAGGAAAATCAGCTATACGCTAAATTTAGCAAATGTGAGTTCTATAAGGACAAGATCCAATACTTGGGTCATATTATTTCTGAACAAGGCCTTGCTGTTGATCCGGAGAAGATAAAGGCTATAAAAGAATGGCCAGTACCCTCTGATGTTTCAGCAGTTAGATCATTCATGGGGATTGCCGGCTATTATCGCAGATTCGTGGAGAGATTTTCTGCCATAGCACATCCCATCACATCCTTACAGAGGAAAGGTGTCAAGTTTGAATGGACTGAAAAATGCCAAAACAGTTTCGACAAATTGAAACTGAAACTTACTACAGCCCCTATATTGAAGATTGCAGATCCTGATAAGGAATTCGTGGTATGCACGGATGCATGTGGAGAAGGATTGGGAGGAGTTCTTCTGCAGGAAAATTCAGTGATTGTCTATGAATCCAGGAAATTGAAGATACATGAACAGAATTATAGTGCCTATGATTTAGAATTAGCAGCTTTTATTCATGCTTTGAAAATGTGGCGGCACTATCTGCTTGGAAAAATATTTACATTGATGACTGATCATATTAGTCTCAAATATTTCTTTTCTCAAACTGAATTGAATGCCAGACAGGCCAGATGGCTGTCCTTTTTAAGTGAGTTTGACATGGACATAAAACATATAAGAGGGAAAGAAAATAAAGTTGCTGATGCATTGAGTAGAAATTCTTGTCAAAATATCAATAATATTGGGAGTAGTGCTCAGATTGATGTGGAAGAATTAGTGATTAAAGCAGCAAACCAAGACCCAAATTATGAAACACTTCTAGTAAAACTACAGAAAAAGGAGAAAACTGATTTCTCCCAAAACCAAAAAGGGCTGATTTGTTATAAGAACATATTGTATATTCCCAATGTTGAATCTTTAAAAAGAGAAATTATGGATGAATATCACAAGCAACCTTATGCAGGACATCCAGGATATCAGAAATTGTTAACAGCCCTGAAAAAGAAGTTGTTCTGGACAGGAATGAAGAGAGAGGTAGCAGAATATTTAAGTAAATGCTTGGAATGTCAATTAGTTAAAGTGGAACATCAGCATCCTGCCGGTCTTCTGAATCCTTTGCCCATTGCAGAATGGAAGTGGGACACCATTTCCATGGACTTCATTACAGGATTACCCAAAACTAAATACCAGCATGATTCTGTAATGGTAGTAGTAGACACTTTAACCAAAGCTGCTCACTTTATACCAGTGAAATCTACCTTTGGAACAGCTCAAGTAGCGAATGTGTTTCTGAAGGAGATAGTAAGGCTCCATGGAGTTCCTAAGGTGATTGTGTCTGATATGGATGCTAAGTTTACAACAGCCTTTTGGAATGGGTTATTTGGAGGAATGGGCACTAAATTGAATTTTAGCACCGCCTACCACCCTCAGACTGATGGTCAAACGGAAAGAACTAATCAAATTTTGGAGGACATGCTCAGAATGTATGTGATGGATAGACCCTCAAAGTGGGAAGATTTCTTACATTTAGCTGAATTTGCCTATAATAACAGCTATCAATCCTCCATCAAAATGAGTCTGTTTGAGGCACTGTATGGAAGGAAGTGTCGTACCCCTTTAAGCTGGAGTCAGCCAGAAGAAAAAATGATGTTGGGACCCGATGCTTTACAAGAAATGGAAGGAGTAGTCAAACAGATACAAAAGAACATCAAGACAGCACAAGATCGCCAGAAGAGTTATACAGATCAGAAAAGAGTGCATAGAGAATTTAAAGTTGGGGAGCATGTATATTTGCATATTAAACCCAAAAAGAGCACCCTTTATGCTGGGAGTTGTGCAAAATTGGCCCCTAGATACTGTGGTCCCTTTGAAACATTAGAAAGGGTGGGACCAGTGGCTTACAAGCTGGCCTTACCACCCCATGTTAAAGTTCATGATGTATTTCATGTTTCATTGTTAAAAATATATGTGCATGATGCTTCTCACATACTTGATTGGAATGTTGTATAGGTGGAACCAAAAGGGGAGTTTCTACCAGAACCGCTTCAAATATTGGAGCGGGAAGAAATTGAATTGAGAAGCAGAACGGTAGCCAGAGTAAAGGTGTAGTGGAAGCACTTTACTGCTGAAGAAGCTACCTGGGAACGAGAGACTGAAATGATGGAAAAATATCCATTTTTATTTGCAAAATAAACTCTAGTAGTTGAATAACAACACCAAGGACTGTGTTTACTTTCAGAGGGGGAATATGTAACACCCCCCAATTCATGTGGTTTCATTTTAAAGTTAGATACTTGAACTATACATCCTAAGGGGAGTGGACCCCAAAGGATGATTATTTTGTGAATGTAATTAAACATTTAGTTGAGGAAATGAATAAATTATTGTGGTGCAAATTGACCAAAAATGAGATGATGAGATCACTTGCTAAATCTTTGAGGATGGATGATGCAAATATTTCCCCACAATCTTTCAAAAATCCTTGAAAGATAGTAAGTTTTAAATTTATATTTTTGAGGAAAAATCTGAATTTCCCCAATGATGAGGAAAGTAGTTGGGAAGAGGTAAAAAGCTGAAAAAGATGAGGAAAAGCATAAAACAGCTTTAAAAGAATCCCTAAATGGGAAGCCTAGGCAAACAGGAAGAAAAGCATCCTGATATTCTGGACACAGAATTAGAAACAGGCTTTGGGGAGTAAAAGCTTAAATAAGCTGCACTAGAACAGATTGAGGTTAGTATGTTCTAGGAGAATGATCTCAGCTCGGGGGTGAGTCTTGGGAGACAGAAGGATTCTAAGGTTGGGAGGTTGGTCATTTGCAAGAGTGGTATGTTCCTAAGTTTACAGATGTTTTACTTCATATAGTATGAATTGGCTACATATAAAATTTCATTGTATACTAGAACATAAATTCTACAGTTAACAGAGTTGTTTATAAGGAATTTATCCTTGCCACTCTGTATGGTTGTAGAATTCAATCTGTGAAGTGGAATCCCACAGAGTCTTTAAACCAGTGATTGGTTTAAATCTGCGGATACTTATCTTTTCACAGAACAAGAATCTATAACTTAACTTTAATCTGCTTCTGTTTCTTATTATGATTTTAGTATCTACATACATGTGCATGAAAATCTGAAGTTCCTATTGTATATTGGAAAGCATTAGTAAAAGACTTACAATTTACCCTGTGCATGAAAGAATGACAGGACAGATTTTATGAATCTGGGGACACAGCACAAGTTATGTAGTGGGGTCAATTAAACTTTATTGACTTCTAAATTTTAGTATAGAGGAAATTTTCCTGTAAAACTTGGAGTAACTAGAATTAAAGCCATTAAGAGTTCTGAAACAAAACAAATTTCAGGAAGATACTACTAGACCATAGAACATAAGCCAAATTTTAAACTTGTTTATGTAACAAAGAGTCTATACTACACAAATACCACAACGAACTAATTATGCAAACAAAGAGATAAACTGTAGTGGGTGAACAGTTAATCTTTTACTAGATTGTGTTGAACTATACCAATTCTAGTTAAGAAAAAGGTATAACCCCTTGTACATAAATGAGAGTAAAAGGCTGCCAGGTATTGACTTAACACCTTAAGTTATCTTTCCTAGGGTTTCCACAGAAACATGAGGGAAATCTAGATAAGAATGATGGTATATGCAGCATAAAACATTTTATGGTGTTATACACTGTCACGGTTGCCCAATTAAATTCAAAGTAGAGTTTACAATTATTAAAGGAACTGCTAACATACATTTGTATAGTGCCTATATACGTAAGCTGAATCAACATATTAAAATAAATAAAACTTCGTTGACATCGTTTAAATCTTTATGAAATATCAGTCGTAGACGAACATTAAAATACTCCTTTAGCATTCAGAGAATAAGTATATTCTGAGTTGATAAACATTAACTCGAAAAAAATAACAAAATAAAAGAGACTTCTCTGCATAATAGATTCGAACAAAAAGGGAGGAGTCAGACGAAAAACCCAACCAAAGGAACACGAAGCAAGATGAAAATATTCATACGACTCCATTCAGAATTAATGTTAACTCATCCTGAAACGAGGGAGTACGCATATCAACAGTAGAAATCAGTGCCAAATTAGAATAGAAATTCCATGAGTCACTTCTGAGATTCAGTTCGCCCTTAGTCGGCTGAGTTCAGAAATAAACACGCACAAAGGAAACGAAACTAGGCGAGCTTAGTCACAACGTTCAGCGTGGAACTCATAATGGGTAAACGTCCCTACACCAACCGCATGACCGCGGCTATAAGAATAAAAACAAATTTAACTACTTTCCATAGCAACATGAGACAATCCGTGCGAAGATCGCTGGAAAAATTGGAGAACCTGTACAGTAACGAACGAAGGAAATAAGTCGAATGAAGTCGTCAGAAACAACGAAAAGGATTGTAACCTCTTCGACCATAGTATACTCTATATACCTGCAAGGAACATAGAATATTTCTATTAGAAAATTTCGGATCCATAATAGAAAGTATCCACCGAACGATGAAAAAAAAAAAAACGAAGTATACTATATACCTGGGGTAGCGCGAGAATAGCCAGATCAATACTCCCTGGAACGAACACAGTGAGAAGAGGAGAGTTAAATGCAATTGCGCATGATAAAATATAAGTCAGCCCTTAAAAATTTTGAGTTGCGCTTCAAACTTGATGGTTACCTTGCCACGTCAAGAGTGGACCAGGCCTTTCGCCAGCAGCTTCATCTGGTGCAGCTATATTCTCATGCGTGAAGGTTATAAAAAGAACACCCAAGTCGTTGAGGTTAATAGAGACATTTTATTAGAAATAAGAGCAAATGGCAATGGTAATACTTGAACCATATACTCTTTCAAGGTTCTCCATTCTTCCCCAAGCAAAACGAAATGTAAGACGGAGAAAAGCAAGTTGATTAAAAAACGATAATACTATTTCGTTGTGGTAGTATTATTGAATAATTAAACGAAGTTCACTCTATCGTTGGGTGGGAAGTGGAAACCGAGCGGGGGGCGCCTAAGCCCGAGTAGCATCGTTCACTGAAATTGCTCCATAATAGAACGAAGATTTAACAAGCACTACTCACAGAATCAACAGCCAGATGAAAAACAAATCATACTTACTATGATCGAATGAACGAGCGCTTGGTAGAAACCCTTGACATTTCAATCCTGTGCAAAAATAGTCCAGGGAGAAATGACGAATGCCACCCAGAGAAAAATGAAGTTCTGGAATGAAAAACAAGAACTAATAACGGAGTAGGAAACCCTAACTCCATTAAAATAGAGTCGTCCACGTGTAGGGAAAATCGTATGAATGAACTCGGATTTGGGATTTGCGACCGGGTAAGATTTAAGGGAGAGTACATCAAAAAAATCCTGAGAGGGATTGTAACATTAAACTCATACATAGCGTGATCTGAACGAAATATTAATCAAACCCAAGGGGAATATTTTAAATTATTTATTCAAACCCATTGTACACCAAATCGCGTGATGGGTATCCAGAGTTCAGACTCGTAGTACTTCGCATCAATCACAATTTATGGAAAAACAAGAAATTGAATGCAGGTAGGTCACAGCGTCCCGTTTGCTAAATCCATATTCAAACCCTACCCTATGGGTAAGAAATTATCAGTCCTATACGAATGAAATAAAAGCGTATCAAGTTGAGTAATACGTGGCTTGGGCCAAACTTCGACCTATGATAAATCATGGAAGGGTCGATCTATGGTTATCGATCACCTTTGATTAAAAATAAAATGAGTGGTTCGATTTTATAATGTACAAAGTTCAAGACCCTCGATTTATTCCTATATAGCATGCAATGGTTACATAAAATGGAAAAATTTAGTAGAGAGGCGTTATATGTTTCACCTCCTATGAGAATCATCATATGATTAGTTACCTCTAGGAATAAGTAAAATGGGATGAAACAAAATGATACATGTATGTAGTTAACATTGTCAATGTGTTATAAGTTTATTATCTAATTTTATGTATCTCCTCCAAAGGAAGGAGATGGAAGTGTCAAAGTAAAGATGAGCCAAGTTAAATTTCACCTGCGAAAAAAAATTTCCTGAGTACGAGAGAGGGAGATGTGACAGTCAATTATATATTATTGTGTAACATCTATAAAAAAATCATAAAAATCATAGAAAACGATATGAAATCATAATTCATAATATTATTTTTCTTGTTATTATAATATCAATTATATATTATTGTGTAACAACATCTATAAACAAATCATAAAAATCATACAAAACGATATGCGATTAACATTGTCAACTTTACTTAGCCATAATTAATTTTTTTTTTTAATTAATTATACTATTTGAAATTTGAAAAAAAAATTGATAAAAAATTGATAATATATTATCTTAAAAAATAACAAACAATATAAAATCATATATATGATACGAATATATTATATATGTTTTAATTTATTTAAAGATTAATAAATAAAATATTGAAGTAAACTAATTCATTTATATTAATCTTGATTTAAATAAATAAATTTTATATATATATATATATATATTATTTATTTTTATATAATGGTTTTTAAAATTGTTCTACAATTTAATAAGAGAGCAATGTTACTATATATCATTGTAAGAAAAAATAATAAAATAATATTATAATTCATAATATTATTTTCCTTGTTAATATAATATAAATTATATATTATTGTGTAACAACATCTATAAACAAATCATAAAAATAATCATTAAATATTTTTTTTAATTAATTATACTATTATGAATTTAAAAAAAAAAATTGATAAAAAATTGATAATATATTATCTTATATGTTTTTATTTATTTATAGATTAATAAATAAATTTATTCAATGATTAATAAATAAAATATTGAAGTAAACTAATTCATTTATATTAATCTTGATTTTAATAAATCATATATATATATATATATATATATATATATATATATATATATATATATATATATATATATATATATATATATATATATATTTATTTATTTATTTATAATGGTTTTTAAAAATGTTTTATAATTGAATAAGAGAGCAGTGTTACCATATATCATTGTAAGAAAAAATAATAAAATAATATTATAATTCATAATATTATTTCTCTTGTTATTATAATATCGATTATATATTATTGTGTAACAACATCTATAAACAAATCATAAAAATCATAGAAAACGATATGAGATTAATATTGTCAACTTTACTTAGCCATAATTAAATATTTTTTTTTAATTAATTATACTATTATAAATTTTAAAAAAAATGATAAAAAAATGATAATATATTATCTTAAAACATAATAAACAATATGAAATCATAATTCATAATATCACTTTTCTTGTTATTATAATATCAATTATATATTATTGTGTAACAACATCTATAAACAAATCATAAAAATCATACAAAATGATATGAGATTAACATTGTCAACTTTACTTAGCCATAATTAAATATATTTTTTTAATTAATTATACTATTATAATTTTTTTTTTAAAATTAATAAAAAATTGATAATATATTATCTTAAAAAATAACAAACAATATGAAATCATAATTCATAATATTATTTTTCTTGTTATTATAATATCAATTATATATTATTGTGTAACAACATCAATAAACAAATCATAAAAATCATACAAAACAATATGAAATCATAATTCATAATATTATTTTTCTTGTTATTATAATATCAATTATATATTATTGTGTAACAACATTTATAAACAAATCATAAAAATCATACAAAATGATATGAGATTAACATTGTCAAATTTACTTAGCCATAATTAAATTTTCTTTTCAATTAATTATACTATTTTAAATTTAAAAAAAAAATATTGATAAAAATTTGATAATATATTATCTTAAAAAATAACAAACAATATGAAATCATATATGATACGAATATATTATATATGTTTTCATTTATTTAAAGATTGATAAATAAATTTATTCAATGATTAATAGATAAAATATTGAAGTAAACTAATTCATTTATATTAATCTTGATTTAAATCATATATATATAATGGTTTTTAAAAATGTTTTACAATTTAATGAGAGAGCAATGTTACTATATATCATTGTAAGAAAAAATAATAAAATAATATTATAATTCATAATATTATTTTTCTTGTATAATATCAATTATATATTATTGTGTAACAACATCTGTAAACGAATCATAAAAATCATTCAAAACTATATGACATTAACATTGTCAGCTTTACTTAGCCATAATTAAATATTTTTTTTAATTAATTATACTATTATAAATTTAAAAAAAAAAATTATAAAAAATTGATAATATATTATCTTAAAAATTAACAAACAATATGAAATCATATAAGATAAGAATATATTATATATGTTTTTATTTATTTAAAGATTAATAAATAAATTTATTTAATGATTAATAAATAAAATATTGAAGTAAACTAATTCATTTATATTAATCTTGATTTAAATAAATCATATATATATATATATATATATATATATATATATATTAATTATTTTTATATAATGGTTTATAAAAATGTTTTATAATTTAATAAGAGAGCAGTGTTACCGTATATCATTGTAAGAAAAAATAATAAAATAATATTATAATTCATAATATTATTTTTCTTGTTATTATAATATCAATTATATATTATTGTGTAACAACATCTATAAACAAATCATAAAAATAATACAAAACAATATGAGATTAACATTGTCAACTTTACTTAGCCATAATTAAATATATATTTTTTTAATTAATTATACTATTATAAATTTAAAAAAAAAAATTCATAAAAATTTGATAATATATTATCTTAAAAAATAACAAACAATATGAACTCATATATGATACGAATACATTATATATGTTCTTAAAAATGTTTTATAATTTAATAAGAGAGCAATGTTACAATATATCATTGTAAGAAAAAATAATAAAATAATATTATAATTCATAATATTATTTTTCTTGTTATTATAATATCAATTATATATTATTGTGTAACAACATCTACAAACAAATCATACAAAATGATATGAGATTAACATTGTCAACTTTACTTAGCCATAATTAATTTTTTTTTAAAATTAATTCTACTATTATAAATTTAAAAAAAAAACATAAAAAATTGATAATATATTATAATAAATCATATATATATAAATTATTTTTATATAATGATTTTTAAAAATGTTTTATAAATAATAAAATAATATTTTTTTTAAAAATTTTAAAAATATAAATAATAAAACAATTTCATGTCCACTATAAATTACTCTTTCTAATTTCATTGTAATTTTTTTTTCTCATATCATATAAGGGACATGTATAATTATCTTAATACTCAATATTGAGTTGGTATTGGCATCTAAAATGAACTTGTTCATACTATGTAATTGACATATGGTATTTTAATTTTACTATAGTATGGAATTGACACATGGTATATATATATATATATATATATATATCAATTTTATTTAGTCATAATTAAATATGACTTAATATAGTTAATTTGTTATTTTAAGTATATTTTATGGAAGAGCATTGACCCACCTCTAACCAAAATGGAAAAAGAGGAGTTCTCTAATGTGCAATTATTAAAAGGAAGAGTAATATCTATTTTGTAAAGGATTAAAAACTTAAAAAATCATATTTGTGAGGGATCTTAAGAATTACGTTGAGATCGGAGAAAACCATTGATTCAAAATAATCCACAACAATGTAATTTATTTTATATAAATTGTAGCATTTGGGCATTGAAAGGCTATGACCATTGAATGATTAACATGCCTTCCATGGTGCCAATATCAAGAGTTATGTCATACAACTGCATAGCTTAAGAGATGTGTATCTTAATTGTTGTGTAAGAAGGTGAGAAACCCCAAAATCGTTTTCATTAAATAGTATTAGAGAACAAAAGATGCTTGTGTGTAGTCTACATATTTTTTTTCTCTATTCATGTGAGAATAGAGGAACTTGGTGAGAAAATTTCCAACAATCTAGAACAAGGAATTCTCATAGGGTTCCAGTGGAGAAGACGAGAAAAATGTCAAAATTCCAAACTCAAGAAAAGGTTTCATAAAATATCGTGTAACAAGTTGGAGACTTGTTACTATAGATGCATGTTGTAGACTTGTTACTATAGATGCATGTTGTAACTCACCAGTTGAAATTGTTACAGGAAGAATAGAAGTCATATAACCATGAGCTCATAAATTTTTATATATTAAGACCTTGATGCAAAAAAATGGGTCCACCTCCAAGAATATCAACAAGAATGAGTTCCAAAAAGAGAAATTGTTAAAATGTAGGATAATATATATTTTTTAAACGCTTAAAATCATGAAAAATCAGATAGGTGAGAAATCCTAGAAATTATGCTGAGATTCTTGTGTGAAAAATTATGAATCTGAAATGATCCACAACAATTTAATGTGTTTTATATAAACTATAGCTTTAGGAAATTAAAAGGCGGCAACCATTGAATTATGAACGTCTTCCATGGGGGCAAGAGATGCCATATCCATTGTTGTGGCGTGTGATTCAAACACTTAGAGATGTGAATCCGAATTTCTGCATAGTAAAGCTAGAAACCCCAAAATAGTTTTCATCGATATTATTATAAATTTAAAAAAAAAATAATAACAATATATTATCTAAAAGAGTAAAAAAAATCATTATGAAATCGTATGTTAATATGAATACAATTATATATATGTGTGTTCTATTTATTGAAATATTAATAAATATTTTTATTCAATGATTAATAAATAAAATTTTGAGGTAAATTAATTAATATATAATAATTTTGATTTTAATAAATATGTTATTTAATTATTGTTATATGATGATAAAAAATACATAAAATTTAATGTTTATATAATTATATTTTTGATAGATATTTTATAACTGAATATAGGAGGTTTACTTAGTGTAGAATAGATGATGATGGGGTGTACAATTAAGTAACCTATGATGTAAAGGTCACTTGTTAGAAATTTTATGGGAAAAAATCCAACCATGTTAGAAGTTGGTGTGGTAGAGACTAACTAGATGAGATAACCCTAATTCATCTTAATTTTATATTGTGATCAAATATTGAAGTGCCCACATTTTTCCATATTTAACACTTTAATTAAAAAAAACCAATCATATATATATATATATATATATATATATAATCTTAATTTTATATTCTCAGTGCAAACATTTTTCCATATTTAACACTTCAATAAAAATTTACACCTTAAAATTTTGATTAATTTGATTATTAAAAGAAAAAAATTTATATATATAAATATGTGTCTTCTTAAAATACATAATATAATATAATAGTATACACCATCCCATTTTAATTTAATATATTTTAATATTTTTATTTAATTATGCTTCATATAATAATTATGGAATATAATAATCATATGTTATTATAAATGCGTTTATATTATATATGTGTATTTAATGATTAATTAATAAAATCTTGAATTATATTAATTAGTTTATATTTATGTTGATTTAAATAAATATTAATAAATATTTTTTAATTATTTTTAATTATTTTGATAAAATGTATTTTATAATTTAATACTGTGATGATTCTTTATATCATTATAAAGAAAAAATATATATTAATATTTATATTAAAAAATTAAAAATATTAATAAATTTTTTTTTTATTGTTTAGTGTTCATAAAATATTTCATTTTTTTAATTTCATTAATATTTTCTTTTTCTTTTACATATAAGAAATATATATAATTTGTTAGATGCTCAATATGATCTTGAACTATGATTTTGTTATTGATATTATAATTTACTATAAAGGAAATGTGTGATTTTTTTAATGTCATAGAATTGACATATGGTAATTTAATTCTTAGCTATTACCAAACTGATATTTGATTTATTCCATGTAATGGAATTGGTATATATATATTTCTAATTATATTATTATAAATTTAAAGAATTGAATTTTTGATAATTTGATAATATATAATTTAGAAGAGTAATATTATTATGAATACACTTATATTATATCTATTTTTTTATTTATGGAACTATTAATAAGTATATTTATTAGATGATTAATAAATAAATATTTGAAGAAAATTGATTAATTTTTGTTAATGTTGATTTAAATAAGTATTTAATTTTTTTTAATTTTATATGAAAATAAAATATATAATTGTTTTGTTGAAAAACGTTTTATAATTTAATAGGGGAGAAATGTTTCCTGTTATCATTATAAGAAAAAAAATAAAATAATACATATATTAATAATATTAATAATAAAAATATTTCAATGCCCATTCTAAATACAATAATTCAATCTTTCTAATTTCATCTATATCTTTTTTATTTATTTTCATGTAAGGGAGATGTATAATTCTTTCATTGCTCAATATGAAGTTGACATATGGCATCTAAAACAAATTTTGTTATTGATATTTCAACTCATTATAAAAGAGATGTGTGATTTCTTCGATATTATGGAATTGACATGTGGTATTTGTTTTCTTCCATGTTATGGAATATATATATATATATATATATATATATATATATATATATATATTCCATAACATTTTCACTTTCAAGATTGAGAAAAATGTGTAATTCCTTAATATTTAAAAATCCATGTTAATTTCTCTTTCTAGAACTAGAATTTGCAAGATTTAAAAAATATTAATAATAAAATAATTTCAATACAAAGCATAAATGCAATATTTCAATATACATTAATTACTTTAGTGCTATATATGTGTATATGATATTTTTTCTTTCCTAAAAAATTGTCTATTACAAATATTAACACAAAAAGAAATCTAAAAGATTAAAAAAATGTATTTGAAATACACTTAAAAATAATACAATGATACAAATAAAAGAAAAACTATTATTTTAATGTTAACCCATGTAAAATATATCAATATAACTATATATATTATATAAAAAAAATTTAAACAAAATAATATTTTTACAATTAATATTTTAATAATGTTATATATATATATATATAAAGTGATTAGGAACTAAGTCTCAACTTTATTTTTCAAAATTTAAACTTTAAAAATTTAATCAATTTGAATGTTTCATTAATATGAAAAAAAAACTTATTTAAATACTTAATATAATATTATACAACAACATATTCTAATTTATAATACTTTAATATTATTATTTAATAATATTTATTACAATTTATACATCATATAATTATTATTATGTCATATAATATTATATTACAATATAACCATGAACGAGCCCTCTGAATTCCCTATCTTACATTTTCAACCGCTTAAACAATAATTAATCCATTTACAATATTATATGCCACTTAAACAATTTTGCAGCAAGCCTGAATTTTCAAACGTCATTCCCAACTCGCAAGATCCGCGACGTATCGTGACAACGTTCGTGAGAATAATTAATAAAATAAACTTTAAACCAAATTATCGCACCCGCAGATTTAGTGATCAGATGAGACTCCTGGCGTGTCACATTCCCAACCTTAACAATAGAGTACATGTGAAAATTAAGTTTCAATTTACTTGCAAGATATATATATTGGTAAGGTTGGGAATGTGACACGCTCGGACTCTCATCTGATCACTAAATCTGCGGGGTGCAAGAATTTGATTTAAAGTTTAATTTATTAATTATTCTCATAATAATAATAATATTTAATTTTAGAGTTTTTTTTTCTAATTTACTAACTTTTTATCATAGCTGGTAACTAAAAAACAACCTAGGTTCATTTAACATTGGATCTATTATGTGTCAAGAGGGAGGTGCAAATCCATGGAGGTGCAAATCTTCTTTTCGGAGTGTAGAATTTGAGGAAAGGTTTGCACCTCAAGGGATTTGATTTCTCTCGGCGCATGATTGATCTAAAGTTCGATGGATCTAGGTTGGTTCTAGCTGAGGGAAACAATGGCACATTTTTAGATTACCAATATTATGTATATGTTTGAGATAAACTTCATTCCTTGAAATTTACATTATGTTTTCTTTTCTTGACATGACCACATCATTCTCTTCTTTAATTTAGTCTATTTTGTTTGCCTTAGATGGTTTGTACATTTTTGTTTGGATGTTTGGATTTGGATGCTAATGTTTGTGAATGTTGTGTAATTGTCTTTTAGTAATTAGTCGGTTATGAAAAAGGGAGAAATTCTTATCAATAGTTTGCACCAGGATTAATACTCCACCTATATTTCATTCCATTTTAGGTATCACAATTGTTGACAGCTAATTAACTTGTAATAGTGTCCTTCTAGGTAATACTACATATATCTGGAAGAGTAGTTTTAATTTTAAATTTTCTTAGATAGTTGAGATGATAGATATTGTTAATAACTTTAATGATAAATAAACATTTTGAATGCAAAGTGACAATGTAATAATATTGAATGACAAAAAATGTGAATAACAAGAATGTAGTCAACTACAAATAGCCTTCATTGTGATCAATCTCAAACTATTTTATTCTACTATTCTTGTTGGAACACCTGTTAGTTTTGCCATATTTTCGTTTCAATTATATGAAAAGAGAAGTTGAAATCATAAACCAGTCAAAAATTTAACTCGAGCTAACACAAAATTCAAAGAACATTGTTAAAAAAAAAAATTGAGCTTACACTAAAATCTGTGCACATTGTTAATCTAGTCACTTTAAAATTAATGTACCATCATACATCCAGTTACATCAAATTATAAATTAACATCTACACTCAAATCAATGCATCTAATACAATAAATCAAATAGGATTAGAAAAAAATCTACATTGAAATAAATGCATCTAACACAAACAATCACTTAGGATTAGAAAACAACATATAAAATTAAATCAAAGCATCTAATGCAAGAAATCAAATATGATCAGAAATAAAAATATACACTAAAATCAATGCATCTAGTGCAAGCAATCAAATAAAATTAGAAACCAACATCTACACTAAAATCAATGCATCTAGTGCAAGAAATCAAATGGAATTGGAAATCAACATCTACACTAAAATCAATGCATCTAGTGCAAAAAATCAAGTAGAATTAGAAAACATCTACAATGAAATTAATGAATCTATTGCAAGAAATTAAATATCATTAGAAATTTGTATCTACACTAAAATCCATGCATTTAGTGCAAGAAATCAAATAGGATTATAAATAGCCATCTACACTAAAATCAATGAATCTAGCGTAAGAAATTCTCTTCCCTCTCTCCCTTTCTCTCCTATGTCCCTACCTATCCCCCCATCACTCTCTCTCCTACCTCCTTCTCTCCACCCCCCATCTCTCTACCTCCCTCTATCCTTCTCTATCCCAAGTCCTCTCTCTCTACCCCTTTGTCTTCGACCTCCCTCTCGATCTTCCCCGCATCTCTCTCTCTCTCTCTCTCTCCACCATCCAACTTTGTCCCTATCTTCCTCTATCTCCATCAATTTGTCCCTATCCCACTCTCTCTTTCATTCTCTTTTTCCTTATGTAATTACTTTCAAATTAATAAACATCATGCATTCAGTTATAACAAATCAGAATTCAATATCAATATTTAAATCAATGCCTCTAGTGAAAGCAATCAAATTGAATTAAAGGTCAAATTTTACACTCAAATAAATGCACCTAGTGAAATAAATCAAATACAATTAGAAATAAACATTTACAATTAAATCAATGTATGTAATGAAAATAATGAAAGAATATTAGAAATCAACTACACTCCAAGATTCTTTTGTTTATGCCTTTGCTTGCATTTTGAATTTTAGTGACACTCATTTGGGTATCTAATATCCTTACTCCACACACACACACACACACATATAACAAGTCAATTATATAAGTCCTTTAAAACACTTGAGCTCGTGATCCTTATGCCCTCTGCATAACACATGTACTACCATATATGAATATATAATGTCCTCTCGGCCACACATGATATATATATATATATATATATATATATATATATATATATATATATATATAAGCCCATGTGGTGTAGAACAGTCGGTGATGGGGTGCACTGTTAAGGCACTCCGTTCTGTAAGGTCACCGGTTCGAAACCCGTGGGTGGCATGGGAGGAGAAAAAGTGGAAAAAATTAGGATTAGTCTGAACAAGAAAAAAAAGATATATATATATATATATATATATATATATATATATATATATATATATATATATATATATATATATATTATTTTTTTACCTTAGTTCCATGTTAGGTCCATAGTAACAAGGCATATGGTGACTTCTAGATACACCTCAGTCTAGTTGTCTTTAAACTTGACAATTTTCACATGATCGTTGATATGTGGGGTAGTGGTCCTACCTCCTTCGTGGAACTTGCACACATTGGCATATCAAATACTCTTGATTGCATCTCCGTACAAGACGAACTAGATTTCTCGATAAAAGGGTTAGGGTAACTACCCTACCCAATCCCACTGGCAGAGTCTCATTATGTATTTTCCCTCGCTATGGTTTGGAGCTCTGCTCTTTGGCTTTAAACCCTACTGTAACATTAGTTATGGCTGAATGGATATCTACAATTTCAAATAATGAATTTCTCAAGGGAATTTTTGGTTGATTGTGATATGGTTTATGGCTTCCTTTGCTTGCATGTGAGATGACAAGAAAATAAGTTCATTTTTACTCTTTAATTGTCTACTTGAGATTTTTTTTTTCTCTTTTTCTTAGCGAGATTTTTTTAATATGTTTTGACCTCTCTGCTACACATTGACAAGTTAAATCCTCTGTTGGAATGTGTACTTTATCTTTTCCTTCTCCATGTTCTGGGGATGACTGCTCTTATATTTTCTAAAATTACAACGGTTGTTATTGAAGGAGTTTCTTAAGAAAGGTTCTGGTTTGAAACTACAAAGTAAATCTTGGAGCTCTAGTCTCTCAGAATAGTATCTTCACTATTATAATTCACCAGGGAAAATTTTAGCAGCTAATATTGACAGGTGGGCTAATTTTCTATATTTTTTCCAAAAAAAAATCTACTAATTTCCTTTTTTTTCTATAAATGATTCGCCCAAGTTTTATAGTATGAAATTATTTTATCCTTAAAATTGCCAAGAAATTATATAGAAACTATATAAAATTATTAGAAATTTGAATATTTTCACAAAAATATCTCCAAAGATTTTACAGATTACATATTATGTACTAGTGGGATACACCAAGGTTTCTAAACTTTAAGATACATTTCAATCCTTAAAATTTCCCTTGTACTTCACAGCGTAATTTCTTCTTTCCTTACAAGGTTGCAACAGGAAAATGACATCGTTATCATGACTCCATCGCAGGTAAAGTTTTAACCCCAAGCATATTAAACCTTCTTCTCTTTAATATAGTGTAGCATTAGGAATTGCTGCTAATATTGTTTTAAAAAAAAACTTACAAGTATGCATGGAACATTGAGCTTAGTTAGATTTGACGAGGGTTTACGTTATCAAAGTAAACTCTCTTCTTCAGTTTCACTAGAATTGGATTAAGTCTCTTAATATCTCCATGTTTGTTGCTAGGTTAAATTATTGTGACTAAATGGCATCCCCATTGGGCCTGGAAAAGTATTATTTACACATTTAATATTCCTTTTATTCTCGTGATACATCTATACATGACATTAGAGTTATAAAGTTTCTCTAGAAAATTGTAAAGGCTACAACCCTCATTCCTTTGTGTTTATATAACTTGGATATTTATGTAGAAGTTTTTTTGGCCTTTCATAACTGCCCAAATGCAGGTCTATGTTATTCTTAGAGGCACATTTAAATTTATAATATTTGTTTCCAAAATTTTAGGTCCTGTGGCCCTTAGGGTTTAAAAAATGAATAAGTTTATCATTTGAAATTTATACATATATGTGCATATTCTCATGTAAACATTCTTCAATTTACTCTCAGAATTATTATGATGCTCTACCTCCAACTTTCTCTTTGATGGTTTAACTATAAATCCTTTAAGGGCATTTATTTGTTTCAAAACTATCACATAAAGTTGTTTCTTGTAGTTGTTGAATTAGTTCTTTAATTGAAATACATTGGAATTCCTTATTGTGACAACCCCAATTAGTTATGTTTATGTATAGAAATTTTGATTAAAAAAAGGAAAATTTGGGTTGAGTAATGGGACATTGATTCCAGAGGGATGGGGTTATTACTTTATAGGAATAAAACTAGTGTACAAAAAATTCAAAATGAGGAATGACGTGCTTCCAGTAGGAAATAAATGTTGGCCACTTACGAAATTAATTAAAAAAATAAAAATTGCATTTAAAATTTCACGGGGAATAATTGGAAAAGTGACACATTTCACATTAATTGACAACATATTGCTAGTAGGAGTTACTATTAGAAAGAGGCAAGAGAAGGAGAAAATGGAACTACAGGAAATGGAGTGAGCTCAACAAGGAATATGAATTACTGGAAAAAGAGGAGGAAATTGAATTACTGGAAAAAGAGATTGGGAGAAAGTAGAAAAATAAAACACAGAGAAAAGAGAGGAAGTTTAGAGGAGGAAAAGAAGAGAGTGTGGGAAGAAAGATAATGGAGGAAAAATAAAATTCAAGTGAGGGATGAACAATAGAAGGAATGGATTTTAAATTGGCAAGGGAGGAGAAAGAAATCACTAGGTGATAAATTGATTTCCTCTCAAGTCCTCGTTGGCCAAGTGAGTGGAGATGTTTTTTCTCATGAAACCCCTAAGGGATGAGGTGGAGGAATTAATCCTGAAAATTTCCCAAAGGATTTATGGATGTTTCCTTGCTATATTTTGATGTTATTGTGAGTTTTGGAATCTTTGCATTGGGTGGAACCACATTGTTGTGTTTTGAAGGTTGTAGACACTAGTCTCTAGATTCCATGTTCATTTTGTTAATTTCAACTTAGCTGGTGGGTAGAGGTGGTTGAATATTGGAGTCCCTAGTTAAACTAATGAATGTATTTAATTCTTGAGAAAAATATCCATCATCCTCTATAATTCATCTCAAGGGTGACAAAAACTAGTAAGACTTGTTGCCGTTTTCTATGGTAGGCTGGAAATTCATAGTCCCAAACTCAGTTTCCCATTAGTCTTTTAGATAAGTATCTCTCATGTTCTCATGAAATAAAGAATATGTATACACGTACCTATTTATATTTTTGGTTTGGAATGATTTTTATTAATGGCATGGTTCATGGTTTCATTGTTTATATGATTGACTAATGTGTTTTTTCCATGGTTATAAAGGTGTTGGAATAACATGTGGGAGTATTGATTAATTTATTGTAATAACCAACATGCATATCTTTCTTATTACATTGATATGAACTTCTCTAGTTACCATATTGGGCACATTTATTATATGTAAATTGCTTATTATAAGTTACATGAATATGTGAAGGAATGATTGCATGAGATTCATGGTCTTATACTAACATCCTCGATGAAGGGATTATTTCACTATGATGGTATTGGGTTTCATTGGTAGAATGAGTTCCTAACAGTGTTAATGGATAATTTGGAATTATTTGTAATATGGTGTTTGGTTGCATGTTCAAATTTTTGTATAAGTAATGGATGGCTTGTAGTATGTTAATTGGCTCATTCATGATTGAAGGGAGGGAGTATTGATACGATCCCTTGTAGTTGCATTATATTATTTATTTAAGAATGTATGAATTCATGGTTTGTGTTTACCTATTTTCTTAGTTGACATGGATTTTGAGCCAAAGAAAGAAATTTCCTTTTCAATTAATGAGATGCTACAACTTTGTAAGTTTGTGAAGGAATGCAATGAAAGTGTTGTAAATTTGATATTATGTTTATGATTAATTATATATCATGTTTGTGCATAAATTTCTTATGACTGTAATGTTCATGAGGCATTGGAAGCAATACTTGAACAACCTGCTAAGTTAAAGAAATGTTCGTTTTGTTACAACGCTAGAAACATAGCCAAATTTTAAGTTAAAATTAAAACCTGGTTCAAAAGGCTGGCCAGGTTAGAGGTCAAAGGCATTAAATAAATTTTGAGGTCTAAAATGGGCCTCCTAATAAAAATCTACAACCAAAACAAACTTTATCAAAACCAATAGGATTCAATATTATTATGTCAACCATGGGGGATGATTCACCATTTTTGGGGTCAAAAAGTAAAATATTAAAAAATAATAAAATAATAAAATAACTTTTTCAACTTGTATTTTCAATTTATCTCCCTAAGGTTTGACTCAAATTTCAAGTAGGAACACTCGTTGGATGAATAATTTGATTCCTCATCCAAGGAGTTGATGAACCTTGCTAATAAGTTGAGTACATGTTGAAAAAATAGTTTTTTCTTTTTTCGTTTAAAATTTGATGGTGTAATCTAATCTTATTTTATTATTTACACTATTATTTTATAATTTCCTTAGGAGGCCCATTTTAGACCTCAAAATTCCCCTAATGGTTGGTCAAAAGGCCTAACTGTTGGTGAGACTTTCCTCAACCTTGAACAGGATGACCTAGCTCTATGAGACCCATAGGTCAAAGTTTAGGGATTGGGCTCAACTTTTTTTAGTTAAACGTGTTCTAGTCAGGAAAATAGATGATCCCGACTTCCCTTGAAATTGTTTCCTGCCACAAGGACCCGTCCAAACAATGCATCCATCACATGCCATATCGGTCTATCACAGTAGCATATAGTCTCGTCACTGCCATGTGGGCGTCTATGAGGATGCCATGTGGAGGTCATGATGATGTGAAAAAGTATAATTGGTCCATCTTTAGAGGGTCGTAACTTTTTTTATGTAAGTCAGATTGAGGTTAAATTTATATTTTTGGAATCATATTGATGAGACGAACACATTGATTTTATTCATTTGTAATTATGGAAAAGTCATAAATGAAAAAAAAATTAAAAATCACATTCCCGTACCTATACATTGGGATTTGGGTTAGCGGATTAACCACTTCCTTTGAACTATGGTAGGGTTTTAGGGTTAGTAGGGGTTTTTTTAAACTTACTTTATGTTAGGTAAACTTGATTCGGGATAGAGTCAATGTCGACTACGGTAAATAGTAGTGGTTTTGGGGCACATGGTATTGTGCACCCATGTTTTTTCAGCCCATGGTATTGCATGTAATGAAGCCTATAAAAGGCTGGGAAGACTTCATTGTAATGTAGGCCTACAGGTGAGCGGTGAAGGCTCACTTGGTTGGATTTCCCAACGTTTTGGCCAATGCTTAATGAAATTTCGTTGGTTGGGTTTTGCCCAGGATTTGGGGGTTTTCCCGGGTAAACATCTTTGTTTATGTTTATGATTTGTTGCTGGCTATTTTATATTTTTTTGTTCCTCTCGGTAAATTTATTATTTCTCTGGTAAATTCTAAAAAATGGTATCAAAGCCAAATTTTGGCTTTAGAGGGACGCTTTTGTTGCCAAGGGTTTTATTGGCCTATGAATGGAGATATGATTTGCTTCTAGAGTTAGATCCGGTGTGGATCTAAAATCGAGAGCAACAAGGTTTCATGTTAAGAAGTCAGATCTAATCAGATCTCATGTAGAGCTATGAATGAGAGAGTTCACAATTCTGGTGATAGTAAAATTCGTAGAGGAATCAAGGATGCGATGTTGGAGCAAGGTCAGTCTGGAAGTGCCGCAGGGATTGCCGGTAGCTAGGTCAATCTGGTTGTGTCGCAGGATTGCTGGTAGCTATTTTGGTGAAGCCAAAAGCATCACATGGCCCAAAAAGGGGCTGACCGAGTACATGTTACCGACTGTGTGGAGTAGCTGCAAATCAGATTCGATGGGAGAAAATTTGATCTGGTTATATCTAGCTGGGAGTTGACATGATTGAGAACAATTTTTTGTGTGAATGGGGCCGCATAGGGACTTGGATTAATGTACTGGCATGTGGAGTTCTTTGGATTCTTGAGGGACGAAGATGTCGTGTGAGAAGGAAGTTGTTTCTCATGCCAGACAACAGGTCGGTCGGCCTCGAAGAACAAATCGAGCAGGAAGAATGAGATGTGATCTCCATAGAAAGAACGTCGTTGAAGTGAATATGTTACTTGTGGTCAGCGAGTGTAGGAGTAATGCCATTGAGTAAAGGTCAAAGTTTAGTGAGCCATAGAGTTGTGAGGACGTAGATCTGGGTTTGGGGAAAAGATCGTAGAAGAAACGGTGAATAGGACAACGTTGTTGCAAGAGGAGATGAGAGCCATGAAAAAGGACGTGAACGTGGCAAGGGTTTCAGTGGTCGTGGTGGTGGACGCTTCGATGGAGGTGGCGACAACTATGGCTACAATGGACAGGACTTCCTTCCTCTTCAACAGCTCGAAAACACCAATACCTTCACATGTATAGGCAACTGGGATACCCCTGAAGTGTTACGGATTGGGATCAATAAATTTTTAAAATGTGGATAGTAGGGAAAGGGCGGTGAATATTAATCTGCATATTTGCATGGCGGGCTGTCCACGAGAGTAGTCTTTATTTTTTTGAGCAAGCGAAGGATGATTAGCATCGTTCTTATCATGCTTTCAAAGTGAGAACCAAGAAGGAATGACCTTTGTACCTTTGAAAATGTGGTAGATGGCCTTAATGATAGGTGTAGCTCTGCATATCAGAAATAGTTGTGCAGGAATTCATGTTATTCCCAGAAGGAATGTTGGCACTGCTCACACACATTGGACTATGTGAAGATGGAGATCTATCTCCACAAACCCTAGAGATCTAATTGTTGCGGCAGAAAATGGTTGGAAATCATCATCAATGATAGTAACGATGATGTTTTGTCAATAGTCTTACATTATTTTACAGTTGGATCCAAGGAAGAATATTCCAAACGGTAATCATGACAAAGCTAAAGTCACCACATTTTGATAAGGGAAGCCATCGAATTTCGCTACGCTAGGAGAGCAAAGTGTGTCAAAATGAGAGAGGATATGTGCATGTGGACTAATTAATTGATGAACCATGTATCTGAAGAGAACTCCTAGAGGACTGGAAGTTACAAAGGCTGGTGACCCATTTAATCCGGTAGATGGGTTATTTTTATATGGACATTGATTTCATATGTGCAAATATAGTAACAATGAAATAGAAAAAAAAAATTATTATTATAATGGAGTTAATTATTACATGTAAATGGGCATACTGCTGTAAGACTTGGTATGGCATGCATACCCCTGGGTAATCACTAGTAGATTCTGGGTTAGATCTAGTCGATAGGGGGGATTTCAAGTTAACAATTACCCTGGGTAAAAAATTGAAGGGGGAAGAGCTAGAGTAAGCATGGTTGTCTCAGTTACCAATTTTGGCTGGATTTAGTCAAGAAACCCCAATTCAAGTTTAAGGGTGGAATTCTTAGGTAAAATTGACTCAAGATAGATTCAATGTCAACTAGGGTAAATAGTAGTGGTTTTGGGCACATGGTATTGTGCACCCATGGTTTTTCAGCCCATGATATTGCATGTAATGGAGCCTACAAAAGGCTGGGAAGACTTCATTGTAATGTAGGCCTAGAGGTGAGCGGTGAAGGCTCACTTGGCCAGATTAGCCAAGGTTTGGCCAATGCTTAATGAAATTTCATTGGTTGGGTTTTACCTAGGATTTGGGGGTTTTCCCAGATAAACATCTTTGTTTATGTTTATGATTTGTTGTTGGCTATTTTATATTTTTGTGTTCCTCTTGGTAAATTTATTATTTCTCTGGTAAATTCTAACACTTTAAGTGTATTTTAAAGAAAATAACTTATTTCATGTTTTCATAGGTACAAAGTATTCATTTTTTCTTGTCTAGATATTAGTTCTGCAATTTTCTTTAACTGTATTCATGTTTCCTTACATCAATGTAGTATTTTTATTTTTAAGAATGTGATACTCTATATAATAGAATATGTGCTAACTATATTTATATATTTATAAAAAAATATATTAATTGCCTATATATATATATATATATATATATATATATATATATATATATATATATATATATATATATATATATATATATATATAAGTTGGCTTATCTAGTCCAAGGAATTTGTGGTTACTTGTATTAGGAAATTATTGCCAGCTCTTTGTGTCTTAGCCTACTCATGTTCAATACCAATTCTGTGAAACCATAAAAGTGATATATTACTCGAGAATCCATGAGGATAACCTGGGCATAAAACTGATATCTTAACCCTACTATAATAGTAGTTATAAATATGTTTTAATCATACTTTCAACACTCATAAACATTATTATATAAGGAAAATTATTTTACCATTCAAGTTGAAATTAATTTTTTTTGTCTGTTCTTTTATTTGTATTTAAAATAGAATATTTTTTTGTGCTCGCAAATATTCATATTTTTACCTTCATCTATAGGCACAGGTCTCCTAACTTGAACCTTGTTCTTATCTCTTGTCTCCCTAGAACACATATTTAGTCAAACAAACATACTTCTCTAATAAACACTATTCTAGGTTGTTTATTTAACTCTTCATTTTCAACATATCATCAACCACATATCTTATAATGGTTACTTCAAGGACTAAATACCTGTCTAAATCCTTTCAAAAATAAGCTAGATGCTTCTGCATTCCTCCCAGCCTCGAACTAACTTGTTCGGTTAGTGCCCCCTGAGCTCTCACTCTAACTATCAGGTAAAACCAAGAAGAAATATAATTGCAATTATTTACCTCCACAACCTTTTGCATCTTCCTCATAACCTTTTTTTGGTTTTACCAGACTTTCTCTCCCACTAGTCAAGTTTACTAAGATATTTTATTTATCTCCCATGGTACCTTGTTCAAATTTCACCATAGGGTGTTTCTCTCCAACCCTGTAACTATAGTTGGTGGTATTTATTATCTGTCAATTTTATTATTTTTCTTCTATTTTCTCTTCTAGAAGCGCAGACAATGACAGAAAGGGGTTTTTTTCTTCTTCCTTTTTTTCTTTCCTCTTTAGGAATAACTAGTTCTTCAATATTTTTTTTCCTGAAATTTAGGGGTTAATATCTCATGTTAACTTCTTAACATATCTATGAGAGGATTAAGATACTAATATAAATTCTTATTCATTAATATTTTCTTTCTAGAAAATAAAACAATATTTCATCACATGTATTTTAATTTTTCTCAACCCAGAAATAAATAAATTCACATAATAAGTCTTTTCATGGATATTACATCTCCCTTCCCTTAATAGGGGACACCATCCTCAATGTTTATCCAACATCTATATTTATAAAAAAAACATAGGATATGTATTTTTCATTTAATATTCCTTTTCTGAGGTGGCCTATTAAGGCTCAAAGTTCTACCATTGCACTTTAGCTTGGGTGATGGCTCGATTCCAAAATACAATCCCCCACTTGTCTAAAATTTACAATGGTTCAACTTGAAATTCTCCTTTTTGTTTGACTTGTACAACATTCCAATCAATTACATGATTCAAGTCATGTACATATGTTTTTAAAACATATACATGAAACACATTATGATTTTTAATATGAGTTGGTAATTCTAGTTAGTATGCCACTAACCCTACCTTGGACAATATTTCAAACAACCCAGAAAACCGAAGACCCAATTTGTGACAATTTCCTAGATTCAAGGAACTCTTATTGGGTCTTACTTTAACATAGAACTTGGAAATGCTTATGTGGTCTTCTCAAATCTGCATAAATTTTCTACCTATCCTAGGTTTCCTTGTAACACCCCCAATTTGTGTGTGGAATTTTTAAAGTTAGACATTTGAACTCAATTCCTAAGGGGGTGGACCCCAAAGGATGAATATGGTGTGAATGTATTTGCATATTTTATTTGAGGAAATAAATAAAATGATTGTGCATTTTGACCAAAAAGAGAATGTGAGATCACTTGCCAAAATCCATGAGGATGGATAAGGCAACAAATCCCCCAAAATCTTTCAAAAATCCTTGAAAGAATTATTTAGATTTGAGGAGGAATCTAAATTGCCCCAATGAAGAGGAGTAGTTGGGAAGAGGTGAGAAAAAAGCTGAAAAAGCTGAGGAAAATCTTAAAGCAGCTTTAAAGTATCCCAAAAATGGGAAGCCTAGGCTAAACAGGAAAGAAAGCATCTTGCTATTCTGGACGCAGAAATAGAAACATGCTTTTGGGAATTATGAGCTTAAATAAACTGCTCCTAGGCAGATCAGAGGTTGATCTGTTCTAGGAGGTGATCTCTGCTCGGGGGTGAGTCCTGGGAGACAAAGAGGACTCTAAGGTTGGGAGGTTGGTCATTTTGCAGATTGTGTGGTATGTTCTGAAATTCTTGTTATTCTGTCTTATTACAGTATGAATTGGCTACATATAAAAAAATTAATTTTATGAAAATGAGAAATTTTGGTACTACATTTCACAGAATCCATCTTAAGGTAATCACCTTTCAGATTCTGTCTTGTTGTAGACCAACAAATCCATAGAGTAGAAACCCCAGAATTTCTAAACCAAGGTCGGTTTAAATCTGAAGTTACTTGACCTCTACGGATGATTAAATTTTGTTATGCTCATGTAGACACAAAAACGATATGATATACTTACGTGTATGCTAGAGAAACATTATATGATTTCTGAAATATAGATATGGTATGTAGCAGAAAGGAAGAAGGCAAGATATCAGATTTTACATTTCAACTATGAGCATCCTAAAACTTATAATATTTGTAGACTGCATATATGAGCATTCTAACAATTATAATGATGCTGGAAAAAGAGAAATTATATTCTAGATGAGCATGCTATCATCTATATGGATGTGGGTTTCATATCTAAAATATATTCCTACTCTTGACCAAACTGTAGCATAGAGAAATAACTAGCATGGCAAAGAAATAAATTGACAATTAAGGTTCTCTAGCCAAGCATTATTGAATACATAAAGGTGTACTTCAAAAGAAAAATAGAGATTATGAGTAAGGACTCTAGAATGTATTTTGTATGCTCCTTACATCACAAGATTAACCTACGTCTATCTTAAGCCTTTGAATCCATTATCCTTCAAGGGTTGCCTTGAGAGCTAAGCACCTTCATTTAAGCATAATCGAATACTTATATAAGCCTAACATCAAACATATAGCTATCAAAGTGAATTAGCATTAAAAAAATTGGAGGCACATATGATCTTTATACCCACTTTTAAACTATGGTATATATATATAATGAAGCGAAAAGCAGAGTCATGAACCCAACTTAGGGTCACGATGATAATATTGGTTTGAAAATAAAAGCACCAATAAACAACCTTGACGGCGCCGAGAGATGGACAATCTTTCGATCGGCCTTATGGTTAATATATGTATATAAATATGACCACAGTCAAACCAGAGTATAAATGCGAATTTCTTTAAATGTCAATCATATAAGTGAGAATGAGATATAAGAAGAAATCAAACAAGGAAGTGGCGATCCAACGCCAAGATACCAACATGAAATATATAAGTACACTTGTTCGTTAATTGAACCAAACCGGCAGCCAACCTACGTTAGCGCGGTCGTATGTTAACGCATCATCTCGGAACCGAAAGCTAACTGTGGTTCGTTGAAACCCTATTGAAAGACGGACCGAGGACAATAAAATAGAAACGGTCCCAGCCCCTTTCCACATCGGTTCAGAGAAAGGTTAACTGTGAAAACAATTCTCCATAAGTGATAACGAGCTCGAATGCATTGCGTTCGATTATCCTTACCTTGGAATCTCAGAGAAGACAGCAATAACAAAATAAGAGCCTCTCGGCCAAACCACTATGAAGAAATCTACGGCATCTCCACAGCAGAGTGACATGGCAATCAAAATATGGTTTCGGCTATGGCGTACTTGCATGCAACTTATGTAACGGAACTTTCTACGTCTGAGGACACGGGAACCCTTCCAGATTAGCGTATCATGATCCACGCGCTGGGGTGTGCCCTTCCACAGAAAGAATCATAGAAAGAAAAACGTGGAAATGTTGTTCAGAGAGGAGGACAACCGAAATCAAACATTCGGCACCCTACCTCGCATGAACACATTAATAACACTACAAGTAGGCAGATAGGAGACCACTGATGTAGCCAGACACCGATAAATCAACACCACCAAGCTGTTTAATATAAATATACAATCTTAAATCTAGAACGTGGAACCTGATGCGTAGCAGAAGGAAGGAAAAACGTAATAGAGATTTAGGTGTAATTCCAAAGAATCTAAATACACTGAAACGAACGCAAGAAACAAAACTAGGGCGCGGCCACAAAAGACCGGCTAGAGATCTGTCCTGAGGAGACTGAGTGCTACACGAACCTACAGTCTCTCTGCGAAATCTGTTTCGCAGATTTATTACTGAGTATCAAAACAAACAATAAACAAGAGCAATAGAAAGCAAAGGGATGGTGTTGCAGGCGGGTAGATCTGAATATTATCAACAAGACCGAACTTGGGCTCTCTGGTAAACAGCTCGATAGCAGAGACTCCCGGTTAAAGCGCTCCCCCAAACCCTAATTTCTCTGCCCTAGCACCTCAGCAGAACCCGAGGGTGAGGGAACGGAAGCTCTGCGCTTTCAGTACCCATAACCGTCAGAAGGTCTATTCCAATCCACCTGACGATCAGAGCTTGGCGTGAGGCGGCTATACGCCAACGTGACCAGTACTAATCAACCTGCACTTACGCATGGAAAATCAACGCGTGGTACTGGGTTCAATGGCGAGAACCGGCTATTACAATGCACATCGGAGTTATCCTCGTCGACACCCTGAAAAGGCTGCCGAAAAATTCCAGAGTGAATAATAATAACAAATCTTCTTTAGTTAATCGCATATTAACGAATAAATTCAGTAGTTGAACCCACCAAATTCCATGGCGGTCACATTCCCACGCGGCTGTGGAATGGAGGATCCGGGAGGTATCGAACGATACCATGATGATTTAGCATCGCTCCACCTAAACTATCAGCTGGCGCCGTCGGGTAGAGGAAAAACGCCCGGTAAGATGCATAATGAGGTTGGTAAGGGTAGTACCCACGACCGCCAAATGAGTCATCCACCGTCGGTATACCTGTGCATACATCATTAGTTCACAACCCGGCGAAAGTTAACCATACAGAACAATAATGAGGCATTTTAATAACGTGTAATATAACAAGTCACGTTCGCTATATGATTCACCAAAACTGAACGAATATATGCTAAAATGTAATTATACGTGCTTCGAGTGACCTATTGCAATTGATCGGCTATATAGGCAAGGGTTGTTATATATAAAAGGGTTTGTTATAAATATAAAAAGATTTGTTATATCTTCGGTATACATATATATATAACAAGATACGTTATACACATACCTTTACGCAAGATTGATTATATAGAAAGCCTTGGACTTATATATATTATATCTATTATAACGTGTATATATATATATGCTCTTTAAAAAGATCGTGCTAAAGGTTATATGTATATATACAAAAGAGTATATGTGATGAATTAATATATATACATGTGTTCGAACATTAACCCCTTTATATATGTGGATACATCACTATAGGTATGCATTATATAGAGAATTCATGTTTATTAAAGTTAAAATGCATGAGGGGCTAGGAGAGGTTATTGCAGTGGAGGTATATCCAAGTGAACTATGGATATATGTATATATGAAAATAGGTGGGGTACATTGCTTGTAGACCTAAGAGAAAATTTGTGTATGTACACATGGAAGATATTCTATCACTAATAGGCCTAATATCAGTGTATTCTCGATATGTTAGGAGAATGAAAAAAGAAAACGCTAGAGGAGAAACAAAAACATATAAGGTTTGAATGCCGGAAATCACTCATTCACGAACAGAGGGGAAACACCATTGTATATAAAAAAAAAAAAAATCCCTAAACTGGAGGTGTTACAAATGGTATCGAAGCCCTAGTTACAACAAATTGGGCTGTCGTTTTGTGCTCACTGCTTATTACATATTTTGTTTTTTTTATGAAGTTATAAACTTTGTTAATCTGCGTTGTAAGTGTGTACAATTGAAATGGCTGAAGGTGAAGGGATTTATGTGGATCTGCGGGATGAGTTTGCTACTCCAGATCCCAATGCCCCAGTACTGGCTATGTTGCACAGGATGCAACGAGAATTGGCTGAATTAAGAAGCCAAAATGACATGTTGTCATCAGCCAGCAAGGAGCAGGAAAAGCTCATTAGAGAGCTAACTTCTCGGAACAGCCAGGAAGGCGAAGGTTCTTGAAAAAGAAAGATGGATGAATCTGAGGATGAGGATGCAGCTAGGAATCAACATAAGCAGAAAAGAGAGTTGCAGGGAGAATTTAGGAAGATCAAACCTCCCTCCTATGATGGGGAGAAGGAGGAGGATGCTGAAGCTTGGTTGCTAAACATGATCAAGTATTTCCAAGTCTATGAATATGAGAGCAATCTGAAGGCTAGATTAGCTGTTTACCAGCTACAAGGAAAAGCTACACTCGTTACTTGGGAAGATTTTCAGACTAAGTTCAAAAGTCGGTATTTGAATGAACGTTATTATGACGATAAAGCAAAATAATTTCATGAACTCAGGCTAGGGCAGCTCACTATTGATGAGTTTGTCACTAAGTTTACTAATTTACTGAGGTATGTCCCTTACATTAGGGAAGAAAAGGCAAAGGTGCAAAGGTTTTTAAATTGTTTGCCTACGTACATGCAAGAGAAATAGAGTTTGATAACCCAAAGACCATGGATGGTACATGTACAAAACAAAGCTATGCTATCGACGAGTTTAAAGAAATAATTTGAACAAGGGAAGAGGCTGGTTGAACAAGGTGAGTTCAAAGAGCAAAAGACCAAAACCGACGTAATGAAAATTTTAGTGAGATCATCGACGGAAAAAATTCGATGAAACCAAAAAAGAAAAGTCAAGGCACACTAGGTCTACGGTAAACTTCAAAACCAGTAGAAGGGAACAATAGAAAGGAAGGGACAGTCAGAATGAAGGAACCTCTAAAATGTTGGGGCTGTGGAGAACCCCATATGATGAGGGACTGTCCCCATCGAAATATTCATATGATCAGTAGAGAGCGAGAGGCAACAACAGTCAATGACATAGCCAGAAACATACCAACCATCAGTGCATCATTGGAAAATAGGCAAGCAGAACATCAAGCCACCATGGTGGAAATGGAGGGTAAGATTTCTGACCTACCTGTTACTGTTTTGATTGATCCAGGTGCTTCTTTGAGTTACATTAGTCCTGGAATTGTAGAAAAATGTAAAATTAAAACCTCAAAAATTTCAGCAGTCATGGTTAGTACAGCTGGCCACTGGAACTAAGAGAAAATTCACTCATAAGTTGCCCAAAATAGCAATACAATTAAATGGTTTCTCAACAGAAGTAAACTTGAACATATTGCCATTAGGATCCTATGATCTGCTGATAGGAATGGATTGGCTGGAAAAGAAGAAAGCCTTGATGAACTGCTGGGATAAAACCCTGCATGGTATAGATGAGGAAGGGAAACCTTTTACACTAAGAAACCAAAAATCATTTCAATAAGACGGATATCGACCTTACAATTAAAGCATTTAAAGAATCTGCATGACGTTGGGTACGTTGTGTAGAGAAATACCCAGAAAACGAGAGGAAGAGTTCTTTGGATGCTATACCGGTCATCGGTGAAAGTCTCCCAAAAATCCTCAGAATCCTCATCTTCCCCCAAAGAAGATTGATTTCCAATCGATGCGGTACAGAAACCACCTTTGTTTCCAAACCCCCTATCGAATGAGTCCTCCGAAACTAATGAGGTGAATATGCAGGTTATGAAGTTGTTGGATAAGGAATTACTGTCAGGGCAGAGTGTCTCCATGGGGAGCACCGGTGTTATTTGTTAAAAAGAAGGATGGAACCTTTAGGATGTGCATTGATTACCGTCAACTGAACAAGTTGACCATTAAGAATAGATATCCACTTCCTAGAATTGATGATCTTTTTGATCAAGTTAGAGGAGCTTCAGTTTTCTCCAAGATAGACCTCAGGACTGGGTATCACCAGCTCAGAATTAAAGAAGAAGACATCAGCAAAAAAACATTTCGAACCAGGTATGGGCATTACGAATTTGTAGTCCTACCTTTTGGTTTGATGAATACCCCTGCCACCTTTATGTGTCTGATGAACAGTGTGTTGAATAAGTATTTGGACAAATTTGTTCTTGTGTTCATAGATGATATCTTAGTCTATTCTAAAAATGAAGAAGAACATAAGGAACATCTGAGAATAGTGTTGCAAACTTTAAAAGAAAACCAGCTGTATGCCAAGTTCAGTAAATGTGAATTCTATAGAGATAAAATTCAATATCTGGGTCATATAATTTTTGAAAAAGGGTTGGCAGTTGACCCTGAAAAGGTAAAACCCATTAAAGAATGGCCAGTTCCTACTGATGTCTCAGCAGTAAGATCATTTATGGGAATTGCAGGCTATTATCGCAGATTTGTGGAGATATTTTCTGCTATAGCAAATCCCATAACCTCATTACAAAGGAAGGGTGTTAAGTTCGTGTGGACTGAGAAATGTCAAAACAGTTTCGAACAGTTGAAACAAAAACTTATTTCAGCTCCTATATTAAAAATTGCTGATCCTGAGAAAGAGTTTATTGTATGTACAGATGCTTGCAGAGAAGGGCTGGGAGGAGTCCTATTACAGGAAAACTCAGTCATTGCCTATGAATCTAGGAAACTGAAATTACATGAACAAAATTATAGTGCATATGATTTGGAACTTGCAGCTGTAATCCATGCCTTAAAAATGTGGAGACACTATCTGCTGGGGAAAAAGTTCACATTGATGACTGATCATATTAGCCTCAAATATTTTTTCTCCCAAACTGATCTAAATGCAAGACAAGCCAGATGGCTGTATTTTTTAAGTGAATTTGATATGGACATCAAGCATATCAAGGGGAAAGAAAATAAAGTTGCTGATGCATTAAGTAGAAATGCGTGTCAACATGTAAACAGCATTAGGAGTAGTGGACAAATTGAGATAGAAGAGTTGGTGAGAGAAGCAGCCAGTCAAGACCCAAATTATGAAGCACTCTTGGTGAAACTACAAACAAAAGATAAAACTGGGTTCACTCAAAACCAACAAGGGCTGCTTTATTACAAAAACAGGTTGTATATTCCAAACATAGAATCATTGAAAAGAGAAATTCTAGATGAATATCATAAACAGCCCTATGCAGGACATCCTGGATACCAAAAGATGTTAACATCCTTGAAGAAGAAGTTGTTCTGGCCAGGAATGAAGAGAGATGTGGCAGAGTATCTAAGTAGGTGTATGGAATGTCAACTGGTCAAAGTTGAGCATCAACACCCAGCAGGGCTTTTAAACCCTTTTCCAATTGCAGAATGGAAATGGGACACAGTTTCCCTAGATTTTATAACAGGATTACCCAAGACTAAATATCAACATGATTCTGTTATGGTAGTAGTAGACACTCTCACAAAAGCTGCTCACTTTATACCGGTTAAATCTACTTTTGGAACAGCTCAAGTAGCAAATGTTTTCCTGAAGGAGATAGTAAGGCTTCATGGGGTACCCAAGGTGATTGTCTCAGATCGGGATGCCAAGTTTACAGCAGCATTCTGGAAGGGATTGTTTGCAGGAATGGGTACTAAACTGAATTTTAGTACTACCTATCACCCTCAAACGGATGGGCAAACAGAAAGAACAAATCAAATTTTAGAGGATATGCTGAGAATGTACGTGATGGATAGGCCATCAAAGTGGGAAGAATATCTGCATTTAGCTGAGTTTGCCTATAATAATAGCTACCAATCCTCTATTAAGATGATTCCGTTTGAGGCACTTTATGGGAGAAAGTGTCGTACTCCCTTGAGCTGGAGTCAACCAGAGGATAAACTAGTGTTGGGACCAGATGCACTACAAGAGATGGAAAGAGTTGTTAAACAAATACAGAGAAATATAAAGGCAGCACAAGACCGACAGAAGAGCTATGCTGATAAAAAAAGGGTGCATCGAGAATTCAAAGTGGGGGATCATGTGTATTTACGCATCAAACCCAAAAAGAGCACACTTTATGCTGGAAGTTGTGAAAAACTTGCACCTAGATATTGTGGGCCTTTTTAGGTTTTAGAAAGGGTGGGACCAGTGGGTTACAAGCTGGCCTTACCACCCCATGTTAAAGTGCATAATGTGTTTCATGTTTCATTATTAAAAAGATATGTGCATGATGCTTCTCACATAGTTGATTGGAATGTTGTACAGGTGGAACCAGAAGGGGAGTTTCTACCAGAACCGCTTCAAATATTGGAGCGGGAAGAAATTGAATTGAGAAACAGAACAGTGGAAAAGAGTAAAAGTGCAGTGGAAGCACTTTACTGCTGAAGAAGCTACCTGGGAAAGGGAAGCTGAAATGATGGAGAAATATCCATTTTTGTTTAAGTAGACTCTAGTAGTTGCATAATAACACCGAGGACGGTGTTTATTTTCAGAGGGGGAATATGTAACACCCCCAATTTGTGTGTGGAATTTTTAAAGTTAGACATTTGAACTCAATTCCTAAGGGGGTGGACCCTAAAGGATGAATATGGTGTGAATGTATTTGCATATTTTATTTGAGGAAATAAATAAAATGATTGTGCATTTTGACCAAAAAGAGAATGTGAGATCGCTTGCCAAAATCCATGACGATGGATAAGGCAACAAATCCCCAAAAATCTTTCAAAAATCCTTGAAAGAATTATTTAGATTTGAGGAGGAATCTAGATTGCCCCAATGAAGAGGAGTAGTTGGGAAGAGGTGAGAAAAAGCTGAAAAAACTGAGGAAAGCTTAAAGCAGCTTTAAAGTATCCCAAAAATGGGAAGCCTAGGCTAAACAGGAAAGAAAGCATCCTGCTATTCTGGACGCAGAATTAGAAACATGCTTTGGGGAATTATGAGCTTAAATAAGCTGCTCCTAGGCTGATCATAGGTTGATCAGTGCTAGGAGGTGATCTCTGCTCGGGGGTGAATCCTGGGAGATAAATAGGATTCTAAGGTTGGGAGGTTGGTCATTTTGCAGATTTGGTGGTATGTTCTGAAATTCCTGTTACTCTGTCTTATTTCAGTATGAATCGGCTACATATAAAAACTTAAATTTATGACAATGAGAAATTCTGGTACTACATTTAACAGCATCCATTGTAAGGTAATCACCTATCAGATTCTGTCTTGTTGTAGACCAGCAACTCCATAGAGTAGAAACCCCAGAATCTCTAAACCAAGGTTGGTTTAAATCTGAAGTTACTTGACCTCTATAGATGATTAATTTTTGTTATGCTCATGTAGACATAAAAAAAAATGATATGATAGACTTATGTGTATGCTAGAGAAACATCATATTATTACTGAAACAGAGACATGGTATGTAGAAGACAAGATATCAGCTTTTTACATTTCAACCATACGCATTTTAACACTTATAATAATTGTAGACTGCATATATGAGCATACTAACAATTATAATGAGGCTGGAAAAAAAAAGAGAAATTATATTCTAGATGAGCATGCTATCATCTATATGGATGTGGGTTTCATATCTAACATATATTCCTACTCTTGATCAAAATGTAGCATAGAAAAATAACTAGCATGGCAAAGAAATAAATTGATAATTAGGGTTCTCTAGCTAAGCATTATTGAATACCTAAAGGAGTACTTCAAAAGAAAAATAGAGATTATGAGTAAAAAAATCTAGGATGTACTTTGTATGCTCCTTACACCATAACATAGACCTACATCTATCTTGAGCCTTTGAATCCATTATCATACCCAAGGGTTGCCTTGAGAGCTAAGCACCTTCATTTAAGCATAATCGAATACTTATATAAGCCTAACATCAAACATATAGCTATCAAAGTGAATTAGCATTAAAACAATTGGAGGCTCATATGATCTTTATACCCACTTTTAAACTATGATATATATAATGAAGCAAAAAGCGGAGTCATGAACCCAACCTAGGGTCACGATGACAATATTGGTTTGAAAATAAAAGCACCAATAA